>QANZ01021861.1:167553-203685 GCA_003254925.1 Chamaecrista fasciculata | reverse complement strand
GGTGGGTGTGTGAGAGATAGAGAGAAAAGGAGAGAGAGAAGTTTGTGTGTGTTTGTGAGTGAGTGAGAGGGAGAAAAAAAAAATTAATAAGAAATGATGGAGAGAGAGAAAATTATAAGTGTAATAAATGAGGGTATGTAAAATTACTATTTTGTCTAATTATCTTTTTTATATTTGTATTAGAGTGTAGGTAAATATAGGTATATAAATAGGGGTAGATTAGTAAATGTATGATAAATGGGATGATGATTTGGATGAGATGAGGATTAGGATGAGATTGAGATGAGATTATGTGCCACACAAACACCCAAACTAGACTGTTCATCTAATTTTATGTTGAGATTAGGATTGAAATAGGATGAGATTGGGATGTGTGGTTGCCAAACAGACCCTAAATAAGTTGATGCAGATTTTGAAATCTTAAAATTGCAATATCTCTTGAAAGACCAAAAAAAAAAGAGGAAAAAACGTGAAATTCTTTATTGGCCAAATTACAAAAAGCGTACATGTAGTTTGGCTCGATTACACATCACTATTGTGTGATTTAAAAAATCTTACTTTAGGTACCTATGTGTTTCGTCGTTAGCTATGTTCAGTACTTGAACTTCTTTCCATTAGAATTTTGACGCAATAAGCATGTAACTCAGTGAAAAATTAAATTTTGGTCCACGAACTATAGGATACGTTTCTTTTTGGTCTTAAAACTATTTTTTATTTCATTTTAGTCTCAAACTTTCATATTTGTTCTATTTTTTGTCTAAAAAATGTTATTTCATATGATTTACGCCGTTATTTCTAACCTAAATAATTAAGATGAATCATTTCTCTCTCAAATATAAGAGTGATCACGGGCTGGGTCGGGCCGAACCTGAGACCCGACTTGGTTAGACTCAAGTCAGGCCATCAGGTTCGACCGAGCCAAACTGGGCTACTTTATTTTTTTAAAAAAAAATTTCATATTTTTTATTTAACCTATTTATTTATCTTATGCATTTTTTATGTTTTTGTTCACCTATACTCAAATACGTAATAATAGGGCTATTCGGATCCAATCTGATCCAAAGCCAACCGATCCTATCCAATCTGAACCGATCAAAACCGACTAAAATCGATTACATAGTCGGTTGAATTAGATGAAACATGATGAAAACCAATCAGTTTGGTTTGATTGGATTTGAAGATAAAAAACCGACCGAATCAAATCGAACCATATTAACATTTTAATTAAATATTATATATATTTATATTAAATAATAAAATATTCCTATCTAAACCTAATTCTCAAATTTCCTACTTTGCCTCATCTTAGCTGCACTCACACATCATCCTTCTTCCTCATCCTCATCCTTCATCAAACCTTCATCCTTCACCATCGTCATACCCTCCATCCTTCATTGCAGATCCTTGTCGTCGTTGTCGTTCTTGTCACCGTCGTTTTGACAAATCACGCCAAATAAATCTCTTTTCGCCGAACTTGTTTTGAGATTTTTCTTTTTTCAGTTTGCTCTGTTTTTGTGATACACACGCACATACATATAATGAGAGGGTGGGCATTTGCTCTGGATATGAATGAGAAACCAGTTCACCAAAGTTTTTCTTTTCAATTTGTTCTGCTAGCGTGGAAAATAGTAAGTGAGTTTGACAAAAAGAAAAAGAAAATCATTCTTAATTATAAATTGGAGATAAATTTGTGGTTCAACTAAAAATAGATGTTAAAATTGCGATAAAATCACATTTTGGAGATTAAAACAGAAAAAATATGAAAGTTTGAGAACAAAAATGAAATAAAATAGCTTTTATGACCAAAATGAAACTTATTTTAGTTTGAAAACCAAAAATGAGATTTTAACCTTTGAGTGGAAATCAACGACTAAGATGCAAGAGAAACCAACGGTTGAGATGCAATAAAAATCGACGGCTAATAAGATAAATTGGAAATTGATGATTAAGATTGCGCCACATCAGCATTCTCTGTTAAAATTAACGAAATAAAAACACAGGTACCGTAGTTGCTAAATGACATATATCTCAGGTACCCAAAGTGAGACTTTTTAAACCATACAACAGTGATGTGAGATCGGGCCAAACCACAGGTATGTTTTTTTGTTATTTACCCTTCTTTATTTCTATTTATCTATCTCCAATTTTATAATGTAATTTTTGTTTACTTTTTTATCCTAAAGTTTTTTTTTGACAAAAGTACTATTAGTACCTTCAAAGTATGCGATCATTTTCAGTTGTACCATCAAATTTTTTTGAGTCAATTGTACCCCCAAAGTATGTGGTCAGTTTCAGTTAGACTTGATCATGGGCCTCAAAGCCCGCCTGGCCCGACAAAAATGAAATATGAGCCCAAATTTAAAAAGCTTGAATATTATCTTGGCCAGGCTCGAGCCTCTTTTTAAGTTCGGCCCAAAAACCCGAGACCGAATAATAGGTATATATTTTATAATTTATTATAAAAGGTATATCTATATTATTATATTGTAAAGTAAAATTGTTAATAATATATATTTTATAATATATAATATATAAAATTTATAGGACAATATTAGTTTAAATAAAAATAGGATAGTTGTATATATTATATTGTATATAATTATATATTTTATATAACAAAATATTTTATATTTCATAAAATACAATATCTATTGTATATAATATGATTATTAATTAAACTATATATGAGAGTTAAAAAAATTAAAATTGAATATTAGTGGAAAGTAACTAAAAACACTTCATACAAAATGATGATTGTTGTGTAAACTTGATAATTGTATAAGTTATAAAATTTAAATTGTTTGAATTGTAACTTAAATTTTATTGTATAATTCTTGTATGCATAAATTGTGAAATATAAAATATGTAATGAAATATTTAATTAATTGATTATAAAATTTAAAAAAAATAAAAAATGAGCCCCAATAGAAACAGGCTCATATTTGTGAAAAACGAGCTGAGCTCGACCGGAATAAAAATGGATTAGACCTACTTTTTAAGTGTTATTACCTTAAAACCTAGCCTGTGATTAGGTCTAGTTTCACTTATACTCCCAAAGTTCTTTTAGTCAATTATATCTTTAATGTTTCACATTTGAGTCAATTATATATACCTCCTAATTTGAGTCACTTATACCTTCAAATTGCAAAATAGTCCTTTTTTGAGTTTGTTTTAATAAAAAAATGCTTAAATTACAAAACAGTCCACTTTGAACTTCACACCGTTAATTTGGATGGAAAAAACCACCTGTGACCCTATTTGCTAACAGAGGAAACCACATGCCCCTAATTTGACACTTTTTAAATCACAGAGACCCTATTTAAAAATGGGCCAAAGCACAGGGCCCTTTTCTGTAATTTATCCAAAGAAGTAATTGCTATGCACTAGGAAGTAGGAAGTTGGAGTTATTTGAAAATTCCCACCATGAAAGAAAAATATTTTCAAATATTGTGTGTTCTGATTTCATTTTACAACCATAATAAAATTTGATTAACAGCTAAATATTCAACGGTTATTATGACAACCAAAATGCTTATTTTTAGTAAAATAGTATCATGCCTATGACTCTTTTTTTTTTGACCAGAAGCCTATGACTGATATCAATTGTCTGGAGATTTAGGTGAGAAATCAAATTATAATTGAACCATAATATCTGAACATCTACCTTACATTAGGAAAATAAAGTTACTTGTTTTCCCACAATTATAACACGATGAACACTAGATCTAATAATTAATATAAGAGCTGTCTGGAACCATTCACTGTGTGGCTTCCATTCTTCTGGATAAAAAATAGATTGTGCGTGACAATAATTAACCTTACTGTTACGCCTTTGTCAACAATTATATCTTTTGATCTAATAATAACAAATAGATAATATCTACCTACATCTGCCTTGGCCAAGTATTGTATGGGTAGGAATCACCTAAAATTAGATAGGCAAAAGTATTATTTTCGTCCCAAAATTTTACATCAACTTTTACTTTCAATCTGAGTTGGGATTGAAGTTTCTTTTTTAACCAAGTTTAAATTACATGTCATTGGTCACGTAGAATTTGTCATTAATATATAAATAAAATTAAAGCAAAAGATAAAATTAATCAAAATATAAAACTTAAATGACAAAATTGATTGTAAATGAAATTAAAAATTGATATAAATTTAAAATAGTGTTTTTGCCAATAAGAAATGGAGCCATATGCTGGACTTGAAATTATTGTATATATTTGGTATTGGTAAATTTGCAGCATTGCATTGTAGGAGGACCTTAGTTGCATAGAGCCTCAATAGAGAACTTCTTTGCATTTCCTGGGCAAGGGTCTTCCCCAAAAACTTCAGGAGAAACACTTACGGCGCAAGATTGCTTGCCGATGCAGTTCTGCGAAAAAACGACATTGATGTCAGAAAGAAAGCAGCAGTATAATGTCAGGAAAGTTTCTTCCACAAAATGCAACAGTTCATTCACATAAAACTCAATGCACAAGACATTTATTGTGGTTTGGCAAACTGCCTGTGATTGTACATTAATTTTATTTTTGGTTTCTCATAGGTATGCTTTACTAGAGATAATCATGTTGGAGGCAATGGCAAGCACTTAATATAGACACCTCTCTTAGTAGAGATTCGAACAAAAATTTGCCATATTGTGAGAGACTAATCCATTCTGCTAAATTCAATTCATGTGGATTGTACATTAATTTAAGTATGCAAATATAACCAATTATTAAACCTTTAAGAAAGTGCACATGATGAAAATGATTCTCTCAAGTATTTTAGTTATTCACTTATTCTCACACATATCCTAAAACCTCACTACATCTTTGCATACCACATGTTGAGTCACAAACCCTCTGTAATTACAAACACAGCACAACTTTCGATTATCTTTTCCAATTTTAAAAGCCTAATACTAACAATCTCGACCTTGAAAAAAGCATCAAATCACAAAAAGGTAAAAAGAAAGGAATAGAGATGTGAATTCTGTAAGAGCCCAGTGCACGAGGCACCCACTAGGTGGGGTCTAGGGAGGGAACAAGGACCTAAGGTGATGAAACATGATGAAAAAACAGATAAAGAAAAGTTGGAATACCTTTTTAGCAGCATCATATGACTTGTTGGCATGACAATTTCCTTCTACAAAGTTTCCACATGATCCTTGAGGCAGTCCAAAGCTAGCAAACTTAATCTGAGAGATGTTTTGCCCAAGTGGACACCCCAAATGAGCTTTAGGTCTATTATATTTGGCAGGCTTTAAAATGTGCCAATTCTTTAGGGCTGGCTGTCCTTCATATATATCAGCACACACACTTTCTGTTTTTCGTTTCACCAACGAAATCCCGGTAGGGTCGCCTCCCCACTCTTCAAACACAACCAAGAAATTCTCACTTTTCAGCCATGACCTAGGGACATGGTACCTGAAAAATGACCCCAAAAAGAAAAAGAAAAATCTTCTCATTATTGCAAAGGAACCATTTCAACTCTAGAGCTTAAGTTATTCTGTAAAAATCCTTGAATAGCTTTATTATAATTTCTAGGTAAAAACCTCATTTTGGTCCTCAAACTATGGAATAAGTTTCGTTTTGATCATAAAACTATTTTTTTATTTCATTTTGGTCGTCAAAATTTCACATTCGTTTCATTTTGGTCTCCAAAATATGATTTTGTCTAATTTCTACCGTTATTTCTAACCTAGACAGTTGAAATTGACCATTTCTCTCTCATATGTGTTATAATAAGTGAGCCGACAAAGAGAGAAAGAAAAACTTTAATTCTTAGTCACAAATTGGAAATAAATTTGTGGTTGATTTTTCTTTGAAAGAGTGAAAATTTATCTTCCTCTCTTGACCAACTCACTTATTATGAAACATACAAGAGAAATGATCCATCTCAGCTGTCTAGGTTAGGAATAATGGCAGAAACCAGACAAATCACCTTTTGGGGACCAAAACGAAACAATTTTGAAAGTTTGAGGACTAAAATGGAACAAAAAATAATTTTAGGACCAAAATGACACTATTTGACTTCATTTCTAACAATTATATTGAAATCAAACAATGTATTGGGGACCATGCCCTTGTGGTGGCTTCTTAAGACCCACGTGTGTTTAAGTATATAAAGTGGGTTACATGACCAAAGACTAGCTAACACTAACACCCGCATTAAGTGTTTTGTCCAATTTTGCTCCTTCCTCTTTGGCCAAAAAAAACACTTACCATCTCTGGGAAGGTTCTCCACAACCAGTTAGACATTTATTCTCCATGTAGGTTCCGGCATAACTACAATCTCTGCAATTACCGTGTGCTATGTATCCCGGCCAATGGCGTCCGATGCTCTGACCATTTACCCACACTTGACCTTTTCCCATGCTGCTCATATCTAAAGCCAATGGATCTTCTCCTGCTGGTGCACTGAAGGTTGTCTAATATATAACACCAAAGCATAAAATTAGATGGATCAGAAGAATACATATATGCATATGGTGGTGATCATCTGTAACAGAACCAAAGATGCAGCAAGTAATTCAATTCAGGATTTTGTGACAGACAATTTTACTTACCTTGTACCATGTCAAGGGTTGTTTTTTAGCCAATAATGATCCTTTTACCCATTCAACAGATGTACTCCCACTTACTGTATGAAGGCTTAATGCTTCACCTTTAAGACCAATCTGCTCACAACATGCAATTGAGTAATTATCTATTGTGGCATCACAAGCTAATCCCATCAACAACCATTTTCATTTGAGTAATATCATAAAAATTTGAGTAAATTAATGATTTGGTCCACTAAAGATGTCAGATGTCTCAATTTAATCTCCGAAAAATAAAATTATAAGATTTAATCCTTGAAATATGCAGTTGTAATCAATTTAGTCTTTTTGTAAGATATATGTTCGAATTTAATGGCAAATATGTTTTGTTCTTTTTAACATCAATCCTTAAGTGCAATATCAACAAAAATTAAAACATTAGAATTGTCATTAAATTTAAGTTGATATCTTTAACAAAAGGACCAAATATTTCTAATTGCACTTCTTAGGGACTAAACATGATATTTTTATCTTTTAGGGACTAAATTGAGACATAGAACATCTTTCAGGGACCAAATCATTAATTTGCACCAAAAATCTTGCTATTACTGCTATAAAAGGAAGACAACAAACCTTGTAAGACCATTTCTGTTGGGACAAGTCTCTGGTACCCTCATTTAGACCCTTCAGTGTTACTGGGCCTAACACCCCAACATTCCATCTCTCAAAGTGCAAACCAACATTCTGGTTTTATTTGAATATAAAAATAAGAATGAATCCGAAAAAATAGTAAAATAAATACATAAATATCAGAAAAAGCGATCAGAGAACCAACCGCGAGACCGACGGAAACACTAAGTAAGGAAATCTTGTTATTGCCAACCCTCAGATTCACACTGTTACTAAATGTTAATGTGGGACTCCTCAATCTCCCATACACAGTTCCTGCATTGACACAGGAGATGAATAACTATGAGTTTATTAAAGTATAAGATACTTTAACAAACAAAAAAAATGGCATAAACTAATTTCATTTACCTGAAAGTTGACCATTGATGAAAACATGTAGAGCATGGCCTGCTGACATTACAGTGAGGGTGGGCCATTGTCCACTCTTTAGAAAACCTTCATCAGGATCAATATTGACACTAACAAAGATATCATTAAGATTGATTAGAAGAGGAGAGGCAATGAGTAGGGTACCTAGTCATTTTCTCACTATCCGTATTTTAGTATTTTTATCTGTTCACTCTATTTAATATCTGTACCCTATCTGATATTTAGATACTTTACTCGGAGGGATATGCACGGTTAACCTTAATATCCATAAAAATTGTCATACCTATAGAAAGTTCAGACTGTTTTGTTATCAAAAGGCAAGGACTAATTAGCTGTAAAGATACTTACTCTGTCATATACCACAAATAATTGAAAACCTTCATCAGGATCAATATTGACACTAACAAAGATATCATCAAGATTGATTAGAAAAGGAGAGGCAATGGGTAGGGTACTCAGTCATTTTCTCACTATCCATATATGTATTCGTTCACTCTATTTAATATTCCTATCCTAGATATTCAGATGCATTACTCAGAAGGAAATGAAGGGTTACCCTCAATATCCATAAAAGTTGTCATACCTGTAGAAAGTTCAGACTGTTTTGTTATCAAAAGGCAAGGACTAATTAGTTATAAAGATACTTACTCTGTCATATACCACAAATAATCTGAAGAATCCCGGGTGACATTAGTCTGCTCCCAGAGGGCGTTTGCTGTGATGGGGTCATCCGCGCTGGATGATGCCGGTTCTTCATTGTATGACTGCCAAGTAAATGAACCATCCTCTGTTGTCATCTTCTTCTGGGAGCTCTGGGCACCAATCTGCAGAAAAATTGACAAATATATAAAAAATTCATTCTAAAAAATATCTCAATATGGCTAATGCAAAGAATTTCTGCTGAAAATACTATTTATATATTGTTTCACTCCTTCAAATAAACAGATCACAAGTATGGAACTGTCTTGTTCCTTTGAGAAGTATTAGGTCATCAGTTCATTTCTGCGTGAACAATTTAACCATGCATTCCATTTAATTTATGAGTAGATTAATATTTGATCTCTAGAAAATGATAAATGTCTCAATTCAGTCCTTCGAAGATAAAATTATAAGATTTAATCTCTGAAAGATGCAATATTACAATCAATTTGGTCCTTTTCCTAAAACATTAATTCAAATTTAACAGAAAAATATAATTGTTTAACCTCAATCGTCTATTGTAATTTTAACAAAATTAAAAAAACTATATCAGATTTTCCATTGAATTTCAATTGATATCTTTAACAAAAGGATCAAATTGATTGTAATTGTATCTTTCACGGACTATAACATATAATCTTTTAGAGACTAAATTGAGGCATCTGTCATCTTTCAGGGACTAAACCATTAACTTATTCTTAATTTATTGAANAACAGATCACAAGTATGGAACTGTCTTGTTCCTTTGAGAAGTATTAGGTCATCAGTTCATTTCTGCGTGAACAATTTAACCATGCATTCCATTTAATTTATGAGTAGATTAATATTTGATCTCTAGAAAATGATAAATGTCTCAATTCAGTCCTTCGAAGATAAAATTATAAGATTTAATCTCTGAAAGATGCAATATTACAATCAATTTGGTCCTTTTCCTAAAACATTAATTCAAATTTAACAGAAAAATATAATTGTTTAACCTCAATTGTCTATTGTAATTTTAACAAAATTAAAAAAACTATATCAGATTTTCCGTTGAATTTCAATTGATATCTTTAACAAAAGGATCAAATTGATTGTAATTGTATCTTTCACGGACTATAACATATAATCTTTTAGAGACTAAATTGAGGCATCTGTCATCTTTCAGGGACTAAACCATTAACTTATTCTTAATTTATTGAATGAAAATAAAGAAGTGCAGAACATAGCAATCAGTCATGTCTTACCCTTGCAGTGTTGAAAACTGCAGTTTTGCAGTCAGGGAGAATGCTGATGGACCAAGGAGGCAGGTCATATTGCCCATCTCCAAATGTAACTTTCGCAGACGAAACAGTGTCGTAATTTGCAAGAAAAGCAGCACAAGCACCAGATTCAGTCTTGAACACATGAATCTACAATAATTTGACAAAAGGAAGAAATATTAATTTTTGATGTAGAAGGCAGGTTTAATTATCTGTTTTCATCAGCTCAAGGATGTCACCTCCAAGTTAGTTCCAGGCCATGTCACATTGGGATCCACGGACACCAGAACGGGCTCACATAGTTTTATCGCTTTATGCAAATCTCTCAAATGCCCCCATTTTGGTTCATTTACAAGTCCTGATAAAGTTGAACAAGCTTCTGATTAACATTGGGATATATCTGGTTTGCCTGTAGTTTAAATTGATTATGTGCAACACCAAGGGTCTCGGATTCGAGACTTGGGAATGTAGCTGCATTAAATACTTGGTGAGAGAGTTTTGTTGTCCTTGTGATCCTACTGACTCGAATGGGATTAATCTTCATCTATACCGTTAAAACAAATAGACAGGGCATGGTTCATACCCAAAAAAAAAATGATTACTGACAGTCTGCTTGAAAATATGCATATTCATTCCCCCAAACACTAACAAACACTAAGTTGTAAAGAGCTTTAAATGTGTCAAATTGTCAACATCTAAAGCATGTGAACAATTTTATGATTATAGGATTACCATATTCATCAATAGGAGCATCATAGTCATAGCTTGTGGTAATGAAGAGGCCACCGGATGTCCTACCAAAGTTTGTTCCTCCATGGTACTGAACCAAAAATGATATATTATACTTAAGTCATGGTTTCTAAGAACATGAGTACATGAATTATATTGTTATATGAAAAGAAAGAAACATTCACAATGAGAAAATCAACCCACCATGTAATAGTTAACAAATGAACCACCACTTTGTATGAACCTTGCAACCGAAAACGCCAGATCTTCGGCTGGTCTACGAGGGTTTGCACCGCCGAACTCAGTGTACCTAAACACAAAATTCAGACTAAACATGAGAACCAGATAAACTATTTTCAGCCTATACTGTATCACTTTCATGATTTACCAGCCAGTCCAGTTTTCTGTCCACATCTTGGGTTTGTAGTCCTTGTTAGGTGTGAATTTTTCACAGTAGAACCCATTGCAGGTATCAATCTATTACACAGTGATGAGAAAGAGAAACATGTAAGTCCATTGTAAACTTTTTTGACAAATTTGAAACTAGACAATTAGCTTATAAAGGCATAAATTATTATACAAGACCTAAGTGCAGTTTTGAAATTTTTGCTGTTAGGTTCTCAAATAAAGAAAATCTTGTGTTTTTCACAGTCCAACACATGATTGGATTTAAAAACAAAAAAATCTCAAACATTAAGAAAATTTTAATTCCACTCAAGTCTAGTCCCAAGTTGCAAATAAATGAGAAAAACTATATTTTAGTCCTTGACAGATAAGGTAACTTAGAGTTTAATATTTCAAATATCTGTCAAATTAGTCCTTCAAAGATGATATTCTTTGCAATGTCATCCTCATACTCAGATTTTATCTATAATTTGATAGTTCAATTAAGATATCAACTTACGAATTTTTTACATACACAGAAATTTGAATATGAAAGTGATATATATGTTAATTTACTTATTAACATTGAAAGAAATTTTAGTATAAGGATAACATTGAAACAAGTTTTATCTAAGAGGGATTAAATTGGAAGTCACTCTATCTATCAAGGACTAAAATATAGTTTTTCTACAAATGAATCCTCCAACTACTGCAATTACACAAGAACCAAAAAAACGGTGGAGAAGATGGAACTGCTTATATAAACTGGACCATCTTGCCATTATAACTTATAGGAAAATAAAGAAAACAACAGCAAAAAGGGGTGAAATGAAATGAACAGAAAAGGAACCAAACAGCAAAAGCAACTAACCCACCTAATTAAGCAGCACACTTTAAAACTCAAAACCCCACCAAGATACATGGGTCACATATATTTGATGAAAGTAAAAAAAGAAAAAGGTCATCCTTATGAGGAAAAAGACAGATTCAAGCAATAAGGAAAACATTTCAAAAGAAGGACAAAATGGTAAAGCTTACCACAGGATCAGGAGCATCTATTTGCTTGCACATAACCCAGGGAACACCAGTCTCAAGACTTACAGCCATTTGAGCTGCCCATTTTGTGTAAGCTTTTCCAGGTTTTCCAATTTGCCCCTCCACTGGTCCAAACTCATTTTCTATCTGTCAAATTCAATTGGGAAGGCCCTTGATTAGAACTTATTTAAACATAAGGTCAAAGTGCAAATTTGGTACCATATCTTTTGCTCAGTTCCCAATTTGGCCCTATATTTTTTTTGTTGCATTTTTGGTCTCATATCTATAGGTCAGGTCTCAATTTGGTCCCATATATTTTTTTGTTGCAAATTTGGTCTCATATCTTTGGGTCCATTGCAGAGTTGGTCCTATATCTTTAGGCCAGGTGCAAAAGTGGTCCCATATCTTTGTTAAAGGATCAATTAACAATTGATCCTTTTGTAAAGATATGAGACCAATTATGCAACCTAACCACAAAATATGGGACCAAAAATGATATGGGACCAAATTGGGACCTTTTGCGAAAGATATGAGACCAAATTTACACTTTGACCTAAACATAGTAAAAATTAGAACAAATTAATGATTTAGTCCCTGAAAGATGTAGTTTTGACAATTAATTTGATGTAGTTTTAAATTCTATTAGGATTACAATAAACAATTGAGGTTAACAAATCATATTTGTTGTTAAATTTGAATTAAAATTTTAGAGTGAGGACTAAATTGTTTGTAATTATATCTTTCGGGGACTAAATCTTATAATTTTATCTTTCAAGAACTAAATCATTAATCATTAATTTATCCTAAAACTATTTAACTCTTCATTTCCATACCTGAGACAGAATTATTGGGCCTCCCTGAGTTTGATACAGCTTTTCTTCCTTCATCATGCTGACAATTTTCTGAGTGAAACTTTGCATTGCAGCCTTCATATGACAGAAAATTTATGATGATGATGATGATGGCTCGGAAGAAATACCATTTTTTTAATAATTAAAGAATGAAAAATTAGATAAGTAAATGATGACCCAAATTGAAAAAAAAAAAAAATTAAAAATCGAACCTTGAAAGGCTCATTGTCTGTTCTGAATTCAATACCCGGAACAAATTTAAGCCAAACAGGAAATCCCCTGAATCTCAAAAGCAGAGAAGAAAGAAACAGAGCATATGACCTTTAAGTATAGTGTAAGAATTATTTCCATTTTCTATAACATTTTAAATTTTTTTACTGAGTCCATCACAAAAACAAAAACAAAAAGGTCAACTGCAAATTTGATCTCATATATTTTACTTAATTTCCAATTTGGTCTTGTATCTTTTTTTTGTTGCAAATTTGGTCCTATATCTTTGGGTCTGGTGTCAATTTGGTCCTATATCTTTTTTGTTGCAAATTTGATCTCATATCTTTGAGTCAAGTACAAAATTGGTCTATATCTCCGGGTCAGGTGCAGAATTGATCTCATATCTTTGAGTCAGGTGGAACTAACAGTAGAAACTTTTGCAAAGATATAGGACCAATTCTTCAATCTAACCAAAATATACGGGACCAAAAATGATATGAGACCAAATTGAATACTAAACAAAAAGTAGGAGATCAAATTTACATTTTTGACCCAAAAATAATAGAGAAAAACACAGATGTAAATAAGTAAATAAATGATCACCATGGAACATTACCCAAAGTTCCATTCAGCACAAACATAAGGACCAATTCGAAGATGAACAAAAAGGCCAGCTTGCTGAACCAGCTTGACGAACTTGATCAAATCGAACCTATCCTCGAAATAGTACTGAAAATTTCAAAATTATATCAAAATTTTCATGAGTTTTTCATTTTTTTCCCTTTCTAAAAGAGAAGAATTTGAGTTGTATTACTTTTCCAGGAGAAGGCTCGTGACCATTCCAGAACACATAGGTCTCAATAACATCTAATCCTCCGTCTTTTGCCTTCTGTATAAGGTCAGGCCACATCTGCAATTAATATATATATATTCACCAAGAAACCATGAGAAAATATGCCAGAAAGAGTGAGAAAATTTGAGAAAAAAATAAGGTAAATTACACTTTGGTACCGTTAGGTGTAAACCGATTTTACAGTGACATTTTAATACCATGTTCTATTTGTTGTTCGCACTTTGGTACCTAGAACTCTTTTTCCGTTACATTTTTTGTCGGAAAAAGCACGTGCAGCTCACGTGTATGGTAAAAAATACGAAATTCACCCACAATTTCACGATTCACCCTAAATAAAACACGAATTCCTTTACCTTCAAGTATATACTGAATTGTGTTTTTTAAAGGTTAATTTCGTATTTTTTATCATGCACGTACTTTTTTATGTCAAAAAATAATGAAAAAAGAGTTTGGATATTGTAATGCTAATAACAAACACAAGAAGGTACTAAAATGATACTTTTAAAAGAACAGTATATGAAAATGAAATCGGTTCATCCCAAGGTACCAAAAGTGTAATTTATCTTTAAAAAAAAAAAGAAATTACATATACCTGAGGTGTGCTTCTTGGGTAGTGGATAGAGCCAGAGATGAAAATCCTTCTCTGCCCATTAACGAGAATAGCTTTGTGATCATAAGTCACAGAGGCTGAGATACCAAAAACCCAAAACCAAAATAACAAAAGCACAGAGAATAATATTCGTATTATGGGTAGATTTCCCATTGAAGCCTTTGAGCTCACAGCTTTCTGGGTTTCTCAAAAAAACCAGAAACAAAGAGAAAGAGAAGAAGAATGAAGAAAAATGAAAAAAGAGGTAAAAACTGGAAAATGAGTGAGTGAGTGATGGGTATGTTTAACTGCAATTAGTTAATGCAGCTAGTGAGAGAATATATGTATATATATATATACATTCATTCACACATGACACACGCGTATTTGGAGAATGATAAAGAATCGGGAATGTGTGTGTATGTGTGTGGAGGAATTCTCTCTCTCTTTCTTGGGTGGTGAAATCTGAAATGAAATGACACCCTTCATGATTTTTGTACTAATATAGACGTGTGCTTTATTTATTTTGGTGCCTTAATATCTAATGAAATAATTAATCAATCACTTAATAATTGGGGAGATCCGTGCTAAGAGAAAAAAAAATAATTAGAGAGAGAAAGTATTAGAGGTATAGGTTTGACTGACACCGTCTGTTTATTTTTTCATCAGTATTACACATATAGTGTACTACTAGGAATTCTTTTTTGAATAAATGAAACATATAATTGAATATCTAATTTATCGTAATTATTAATAATTTGATCTTTGGTCAAATTTAAAAATAAAAAAGTATAAATTATGTATAAAGTCAAGAACAAAAAATACAAAACTAATTTAAATTTAATAACCAAATTTTCACATGGACCAAAAGTTGTTATATTTTTAATGACTAAATCGTGTATTTTGATTATTCAATGACTTAATTTATTGACTTGGTATAAATTAATGGACCAAATGATAAAATTTTCCTTATTTTAATTCATCACTTGTATTTTTTTTACATAAATACTATTTTAAGTGAAAATTTAAATTTTGAGTTAGTCTAAAAAGTAAATAATTTGGTATCTTTTAAGAAAAATCTTAATATTAAAACTTTGTGAATATAGTTTTCTCATTAAGAAAGATTCTCCTATTATAATTAAGGCAAAAGTGTTTCGTCCCCAAACTTTACACTAATTGTCAATTTTGTTCCCAATGTTTTACATTTTGGTCAATTTTATCCTTTGACTAACTTCTTTCAATAAATAAACGACAGACTGCATCATGTTTTTCAATCTGAGTTAGGATTTGAGTTTCTTTTTCTATCAATTTTACATTATATATCATTAGCCACAAATTTTTTTTTTAATATTTGGCTAAAGTAAGAGCATATGATAAAATTGACCAAAATACGAAACATTGAGGACGAAATTGACAGCCAAAGAAAATTAGAAATGAAATTGACAATTAGTATAAAATTTAGAGATAAAATTAGTACTTTTACCTATAATTAAATATATGATATGAATCGAGTCTGAATTAATTAAAAAAAAACTATAAAGGTAGAACAAATAATTGAGTTCATCATTTTATAAAATACTTAACTCTTTCAAATGATAGTTTTCTTAAAGTAGAAAGATTAACTACTAATCTGCAGCTCTTTTTAGTGTGGGGTCCAGAACCTACAAACTTAAGAAAGTTACAGAGAATTAAATTGAAGTAGCATTTTCTTATGGAAAAAGTTTGGAGGATTAAGTAATTTTGATTTACAAATTACTAACCAAATCTTGCAGGTTGATTCTGTAGATGAAAAAGTTAAAGAAAACCTAAAGCAATTTGCAAATAAGTTGTTTGATGAGCATTTATGTATTATAAACTTCTAGTTCTAATTCTTCTTGAGATAATTTATTTAACTTTTGAATTTTGAGTTTCGAACAAATTTCTTTAAGAAAGAAATTTTCTTAGAAATGGTTGTATCCTTAAAGAGCGATTTTGACCAAAATTGAATCTACTAGTACTAACTTGGAAATGTTGATGATAAAATAAGTTAGTATAGATCAAAGAAGATACTTTTTCTTTTGGTGGAAAGAAAATACTTTGATTAAATTAAACTAAATAATAGTTAGGATGTTCCTCATACTTTAAAGCGTGGGTCTTGATTTTGGTTCCTTGAATTCAATCTATTTAAGATAATGTTATTAAGCACTCAAGTGCTCAATCTTTCTTTCTTTATTTACAAAAAGAAAAATCTATTATTTTTATTTTTCAAAATATAAAAATTAAAGAAGAAGAAGCATAAGTTTTTGAAAGTTGGAGATTTCCTTATTGTGGTCCATCTTCTTTACATATTGCATTCTACAAAATCTTATCGTGCAAGTGAGTATTATATTTTAGCGTACTTGTTAAAGATATAAGTCATCATGTACCTAAAAAACATACCTATTAAAGTAAAAGTTATTATGTAGTACAAAGGCAAAAAAATTAGGTAGCTTCTTTTGTTGTTGTTTTTTTTTTCTAACACGAGTCGCACCATTCCAATGACTTATTTTAAATCTTTTTTGAACGTAATGCTAGAAAATCAAGAATCCTCTTCTTTTAAGGCTCCATTTAGGGGGAAAGAGATCAAAAGTTCCACTTAGAAAGAGAAAAAACGAGCATAAAGTATGAGTATCCCCACTATATGAAATACCTATACTATACTATATTATTGTTTGTCTCTATTTAAATTATTATATACAAGTTTAAAGTTAAAATCATATAATAGATACAATTAAGGAAATCTAATTATTATATAAGATGGATGAAGAAATTAATAATGAACATTCAAGTTAAGATATTATAACTTATTATTTTCATTTTTTAAAACATATAATAAAGGTCAAAGTGCAAATTTGGTCTCATATCTTTTGTTGAGTTCTCAATTTGGCCTTGTATTTTTTATTGCACTTTTGGTCTCATATCTTTACAAAAAGTCCCAATTTGGTCTCATATTATTTTTAGTCCCATATCTTTTGGTCAAGTTGCAGAATTGGTCTCATATCTTTGGGTCAGTTCCCAATTTGGTCTCATATCTTTTTTGTTGCAGATTTGGTCTCATATTTTTATACATATAAAACTGAGTAAACTAATAATTCAGTATCTGAAAAGTCACTAAGTTGACAACTCAATACTTAAAAGATTAAAATATATAGGTTAGTCCCTGAAGGAAACAAATGGTATAATTTTTAGTTCATTTTTATAGATTAAAGAGTATACCATTTAGTTATTTCAAGAACCAACGAGTATGATGTTTAATTCTTTTAATGGCTAATTTTTCAAGTATTGAGTCATCAACTTGATGATCTTTTAAGAACAAAATAGTTAATTTACTTCATAAAATTTAACTAATATATTGTTATATAAGAAATAGTTAATTTAATTGATAATGTTAGATATTATAATTATATAATGAGTGAGTCTGTGATGCAAAGTAAAGTATGCATACAACTAGTAATGCGACTCCATACATAATTATAATTATTAAAAAGTTATCTTTTTTATTAATTTTAACACTAAGTTACTTAAAAAAAGAATATACCACTTTACAATTGTATGCCCAACCCACTTTGCATCCACTTTGGATCTTCTGCAGTACTGCATTGGTGCAATACCGCAGATGGCCAATGATATTCTGTCATGTGTACAACTTACATACATGGCACAAAATCAATTACCCTTGCATCTTAGAATTTCTCTTATGTAATTATTAGGAGTGGGGAGTTGGAATCTAAAATGGAGGCACTTCACCAATTGGTGGCACAAATTTATTATTAACACGTGGCGGGATATGATTGGATCATGAAAAGGGAGGGATCCGAATTTCAATATAAGAAAAAGTAAAAAAGGATAGACGCATTGTGGAGATGCGGCAACTAGACTTTTTAATCAATCGATACAAACAAAATTTCTAGATGACAAATTTCAATCACAGAAAATGTAAAAAATAAAGGTAAAAGTGATTTTTGTCTTTTAAGTTAGTATTTGTTCTATTTTAATCTTCTCATATTTAAAAGGTCAAAACTTCTAATTGGTCCTCAGTATATAGGATAGATTTTAAATTGATCTTAAATTTTTCTCTTACTTAAGATTAGTCCAATACATTTCCATAATTTCTCAAATTGATTTCAAACTACTTATTATGGTCATATGTCTCTCGTTTTAAGTTTAAATGTGATAATATAGAGTTAAGAGTTGCATTTGATAAGTACTTTATCTATCTAATTGAGTCCGTCAACAAATGAAGTCAAATAAAGTGGGTCACTCATTTCATAGTCAAATTAGCGACGTTGGTCATATATATCTCTCTCGTTTCAAGTCTGAATGCAATAAGTTCGAAACTAAATGTGAATTCTTGAAGAATTGTTTCTCTGTCTAATTAAGACCGTTAGCAAATGAGGTTAAATTGTGTCCCGAAAGTAGGTTCGGCACAATATTTCAAGGATTTTTCACTTTTAGTCATAAACTTACTTTTAAGACGCAATTTGAGCTCATTTGTTTATGATTTCAATTGGATAGAGAAAGAACTCTTTAAGAGTTAACACATAATTCCAAATTCATCACATTCAAACTTGAAACGAATTAGATATAACTAATTTCAGCTGTTTGACCATGAAACAAGTTGCCCACTTTTGAGATTCAATTTGATATCGTTTGTTTACAACATCAACAAGATAGAGAAAAAAATCGTAAAAATTAACTTATAGCTCTAAACTCATCGAATTTGACTTGAAACAAGAGAACTATAGTGATTTAGAACTAATTTGAGAATTTATAGAAACATGTAAGATCTATCAAAAACAAATGAAACATTTAGGATCAATTTGAGATTTTGACTTATTTAAAAAAAATCATTTTTTTTTTGTGGGGACAAATCAATTTTTTATATAGTACTTAATACTATTAATTTATTTATTAAGGTGACTCTCTCCTTGTTTCTTGAACATCTATATCTCTTTGAAACAATAAAAAAAAAATTGTATTGAAGCTTTATTTTTTTATTTTATTAGTATTGAAGCTTTATGAACAATCTCTAGTGTACCTTGCGGTCACTATAAACACAAAATATTCTAATCTTAATTAATCTAATTTAATTGATAAAAAAATAATTTAATTATATCATCTATACTATACTATATTATATGTCTTCGGGTCTTCTGGTCGTCCTTCCTCAAAAACATATATTATACTATAGTATTAAAAAGTAACTAAATAACCTATTAATTTAAATATTAAATAAAATTTCACAAACACAACAGCTTATAATCTCACAATTTTCTCCTTCTTTCTCTCTCTCACCTCAAAATTTAAATTGTAAATTTCTCTCCCTCTCTATAATTATTGAAAATTTAATTTTTTTTATTATTAACTTTTTTCAAATTTTTAAAAATTATAAATATATCCTTCTTCTACACTGGTACGCAAAGCCCTAGTATGTAAATATTATCTTGTCATTGTTAGGATAACTTTTCATGAGTTACCCGTGAGTATTAAAAGTGATCATATATTGATATGAATTTGGGTGACTTATTATTTATATTTTATAATTAATATGTAAGATTAATAAATTATTAGTACACCTCTTTCACATTGAAATATTAAAATTAATTTCAACTTAAGAATTCTGTGTTAAGAGAAACTAATAAAATTTAAGGAACAATAAAAGTCTGTTTAGACAAAAAATAAAAATAAAACTTCCATAATATATGCCTTTCTTGGAAAATAGCTTCTCATATGATCTTTTCTTTAAAACCCCCATATCATAGTGCAAAAAATTGGACCGGTGATTGACCCGGTAGAAGGCTTGGGTCACTGGTTCAACCAGTTGAGCCGGTTTTCTTAAAAAATATATTTTTAAATATACATATTCATCAAATACACATTAATATCTTACAATAATTTAAATATAAAATAAAAATTAAACACTTTAGTACCCTTTGGAGTTATTTTTCAATTTTAACCATAACAAATTTTGTAAAAATTACATATTGACCCCAAATTTTTTTTAAAATTTTCATTTTAGTCCCTAGATAATATGTATCCAGGGACCAATTTTTAATTTTTTGAAAATTTTTTAAGGTCAATATGTAATTTTTGCAAAATTTGTCGGGTAAAACCGGTCTGACGGTTCAACCGCCGGTTGAACCGGTGATTGGCTGGGTCAAATGCAGAAAGATATTTTGCTTATTCTGGACCAGTTTGGTGTCCGGTTCACCGATTGAACCGCCCGATCCGGTCCGATTTTTTGTACTATACCCCATATTATTTTGGATACTTTTTTAAATTTAAATTATTCACATTCAGCATTTCAAGTAACAAATTGAGTAAAAGGCAACACGAAATAGTTTTTCTTGCTTGTAAGTTGTAATCCAATTATCCAATGGATTAAATTAAGTTCCAATTAAATAGGCAAATGCATCAATCTCTATTTAATTTGGACAAAATATTCTTTAAGTTCACGTGAACCTATCATATCACATTTTAGTTTTAACATTGTTGTTAAGAGATTGTAAATATAGCTAAAATGTTCACAATCACATGCATATCCTAAAAGGGATATATATAGTGTTAATAACGTCAAAAACATTTGTGGTATACGATATTAAGATTATTTTAAGTATTAACATATATTTCAATACATATAAGGCTAAAATGCACAGACACCCCCTAAGTTTTAAGTTGGATGCACATAACACCCCTGAGTTTTTAATTACGTACAAATAATACTCTTATATTAAATTTATTGAGGATACAATAGTAATTTTATAGAAAAAAATCTATGTCAAAGTCCTATTTTTTTTATAAAATTACTATTATACCCTCACTAAATTTAACAGAAGAGTATTATTTGCACGTAATTGAAAATTCAGGAATTCTATTTGCACAAATTAAAAACCCAGGAGTGTTATGTACACCTAACCTAAAACTCAAGAGGTGTCTATACATTTTGGCCAACATATAAAGTTTATTAGTTGCTTTCTTTTATAAAAATTTCGTTAGTTTTTTTTTCTTATTAAAGATTTCATTAGGTAATAATATACCACAAAATTTTGCATGTATATATGCATGTGCATAAGTGAGTTTTACATGCCTTGTCCAAAATTCAAATATATATCATACTAAAATTTCAAAATAATAAAAAGTACAACATATTAAAATATAAAAATGTGTTGATATCATATGCAGTGGAGAAATTAGAGGGGCCAGTAGTGACCATGACCCCCAAACTTGAGCAAATATATATTTATGTATGAAGCATTGTCCTATATATAAGTAGTGTCATGAACTTCTATTTTACTATTCAACCATACTATCATAAGCGGGGCTTATATATATATATATATATATAGAAGTTATAAAACAATAAAATGTATTATATAAAATGTATTATATAAAATGTATTATATATAAAATGTATTATAAAACAATAAAACAATAAAATGTATTATATATATTAATTTAAAAATGTATTATAAAACAATAAAATATATATATAAATAAGCGTTATAAAACAATAAAAAACAATATCATCAGAAAATTTTAAAATGTATTATAATACTACTTATTTTTTAAAAAAATAATCTAAATGAAGCGTCTTTTAAATATTTTTCATTGAATCTCAATATTTCATACTTTTAAATTAATTTATTATTTATATGTATATATATTAATAATCTTTAATGAATTTAATAAATTATTTATTTCTACCAAAAAATACTTGAAAATTTATTAGGAATATAATTTTAATAATTTATTATTGTTATTTAAACATAAATAAATAAAAAAATTAAAGCATATATTTGACCTTTTAATTTTATATTTATATAATATTAATCATATTTATGCACATATTATATTATATAAAATATTAATTAAATATTTTATTTAATACATATATAAATAATATAACATTTAAAAAAAACTCGGCCCCCCTAGGCAATTCNTTTTCTTGTAGTGATCAATTTCTTTAGTTTCAATATGTTTGAGTCTTTTGTTTTCTTTTGAGGGTTTTCACATTCATTCCCCATTTCCCTATGGCTATGACGATTCAACTTCAACAAGCAAAACCTACTTTAATTTTTCTTTTTCTTTTCTTCCAAACAATTTCAGTTTATGTAGGAAAATCCTCCAAATTTAATCTTGATAATCCTAAACCTAAAGGATCAAGTCTTTAGGTTTTAGCCTTCCGTAAAAGAAATAAATAAAATAATGTCCAAGTTAAGTTTCATTAAAAAACTTAAAATAAGGAACTTTAACAAAAAAAAATCTAAATGTTCCGATATATATTTTATTTATATATATTTCCAAAATTTTATTTTGGTTATACATATATACATTGATTTAATAACTTTTTCCTCAATATGGCAATAAGCAAATTCTCCTTATACACAACAAGTTAAGATAAGATTTTTTTTTCATTAAAAAAAAAAGATTTTAGTTTTTTTTATTAATTATTAAATGAAGCAAATTTATCATTTAACGAATAATACATATATCATCATTAATTAAGAAAGATGTTGACACTATTATCATCACTTTTATTTGATTTATCTGATTAATTTTTTTCATCTCAGGTGAAATTAATCTTTCTAATTTCAATCAATCTATTTTTTGAAGAAGGGATGAATGAGAATCCAAAAAGTAGAGCTGTCAAAATGGGTTCCAACCCGTGGGTTGGACCCGTTTAACCCGCAAAAATGGTGAACCGGGTTAATGCAATCTTGGCTCACCAATAATTTTAACCCGTGTGGGTTGGCTCACCTAACCCGCGAGCCATGGTGAGCCAACCCGGCGAGTTGGTGGGTTGGCTCACCAACCCACCATGTAAAAAAAATTAATTCTAAAATTAAAAAACTAATAACTTAATTTCATTTTAAGCCTTCCACTAACCCAAATCACTCTTGACATCTCACTTTTCATATTCACTCACAAAAAGTCACAATAACTCTTAGTTGCCCTCTCTCTCACTCTCTCTCTCTCACTTTGCTTCTGTATTTTAAGAGTTGGCCTTGAGTTTTGTATTGCAATTTGCAATATTTGATGAATTAAATAGGTCTCAGGCCAAAAACACGATAGGTTGGAACAAAAATTAGCATGTGTGGAGTTTTCCATGTATTTTACAACACTTCAAGAACAATGCCAAGAGTTAGATTTGTTTGATTTTTTTTTTAAAAAAAAAAACAGGTTGGGAAAAATGTACATTGAATTTAAAAAAAAAATTTAAATTTTGGTGGGTTAAGTGAGCCAACTCGGCTCACCAAGATGGTGAGCCGGGTTGGCATAATCCTGGCTCACCAGAAATTCTGGCTCGTGTGAGCCAGCCCGCGTGAGCCGTAACCTGTGGTGGGCCAACCCGTGTGAGCCGGGTTGACTCACTTTGACAACTCTACCAAAAAGTGTGTGTGTGTTTTGAAAGAAAGAATAGTGTGTTGGAACTTGGAAGATAATGGCAAGTGTGAGAAAAGAGAAAATCCATATCTCAACAACGTTATGGGCTAAGGATAGCCCAACGCATTCTTAGTTTTGTAGGCTCCACACTATATATATCATTTGTGGCTCACTTTACGCTTTTATTTTTCAAGTTCTACTATTAAAATTTAAAACAGATCACCAAAAATAATATATATATATGTATATATGAAAAAATTTTTGGCAAAAAGAAAACAGAATTCTTTAAAAAAAAATATAACCATAATTTATTTTTATGAATCATGGGCCAGTTAATCCAATTAATCAAATTAATTCATATAAAAAATAATAATAAAAAATTATTATAGGATCAATGTTGACCAAGTCCTCAAGAGTGAACCCATATCCCAGTATCCCACCATCCTGAATTCTTATATTCTGTTGTTCGGTATTCTTGTTTATAAAACAAGAAGAGTTCGTTTAATTCTAAAAAGATGTCATTTCTTAAATTATTGAGGGGTTATAGAATTTTTTTAATTATAATGCGACTCGTACTATGTTTGTCTTACATTTTATACGATTTCTAAACAAATTTTAAATTAGAATTTGAATTTGAGAAAATATATAAAGTTGGTGGTTTATGAATAATGGGCCAGAAATATGCATTTTTCCATAACCTCTCTAATACTTTGGTTAGTAATATGATTTCTCGAGATATATTATTTATTTATTTTAAGATAAAAGGGATATGTGCCAAATGCTCTTATTCAAGATCAAATGAATCACATCTTATCCTAATTTAAGATAATTCAAATTTGTTAAGGTGGAATGCTAATTTTGATCCACTATCTTTGCCTTAAAGTTTATTTTGGTCCATTATTTTTCAGAAAGTTTAAATTGGTCCATTATCTATTTTACTCCTTAAAGTTTATAGGTAGAATTCCATAAAGTTTATTTTGGTCCATTATTTTTTGGAAAGTTCAAAATGGTCTATTATTTATGCAACTTCGTTCAAAATTGTCACACTGTAAAGTTTCATATCTTTTCTTCGTTTTTGATGGCTTAGCACCTAATCTGGATTCTCTTCCTCTCTCTTCTATGTCTCTTTTTCTCTCCCGCGTGGTATTTTTTAATAACATGAGTTTTGCTTTTGGAAAATAACAAGAAAAAAAAGTAGTATATTTGATCGTAAATGAAGTTTGTAGATTCTCGATCTCCAAAACAAAGCCTGTCTAAAAAAAATGTCACTTATAAGAGGGAAAGAGACAAGTATGAGAGAGAAGCCAGGTCACGTGCCATATCATCAAAAACCGAAGAAAGAGATGGAATAACTTACATCTAACGATTTGGACAAATAATGGATTAATTTGAATTTTTTGCAAGATAATGGACCAAAATGAACTTTGAGGCAAAGATAATAGATCAGAATGAGCATTTGACCTTTGTTATATAATTTGATTAATAGAATTTGTTAAAAATATTTTCTTTTCGATGAATGTAGTCTAATAGTTCCTCACTTAATCTTTTAACCAAATGGTAGGAGTTTCAATCTCACCTTTGAGTATGAAAAACATTTTGTGACCAAACAGTTCACTCTAAAATGGAGGACTCATGACGAAAGGATTAGTCAAAACTACCAATAGTAGATACAATTTTTTTTTTCGGTTCAATCACGTATATTTGAGTGCTTTTCTTTTTTCTGGGTTAGGGCTTAAGGAAGCTTCTTGGGCTGTATAATGAATCATGGAGCTTTCATGTTAAAGAACTAAAAAAAATCATTGGTCCATATATTTTTATATATAAAATAAATGGAATGATCTTTTCACTATATAGGCCCAACACAACTAAGCCCATATTAATCCCATTGATGGCTCCAAGCAAATTGATTGCTATACATAATTGTATTTGATTTTTGTTTTATATATAAAAGTAGATATTTAAAATAAATAAAGTTTGATGATAATATCACTAACTGTAATATATAATTTACATATATAAGATTTTTTTTTTGGGTGAGACCGGGCCTAAGAGGCCAAAGAAAAAACAAAAAACCAACAACAGAAAAAGGAAAAAACACGAGCAGCGAAGAGAGCACAAACAGACTCAGAGAACCAAAAAAAGCTCTCAACATCTTTCTCCCCTCACAAACCCTAACCCTAAACTATCTTTCATCAGACGCAGGCACAAATCCGGCAGCGGTGACCCATCCCAGACGTTCAGATCAGCATCAGTTCGTTGCAATCCAAGACTCGCCATGAAGTCTGCACAACTGTTAGCTTCGCACCAAACATGGCGGATACTCCAATCATCAAAGGAAGTGAGAACCCACAACAGATCACGCACGATCCCAAGAATTTCAACAGGACACTTCGTCGGCTCTCTGATGGCATTCACAACGATCATTGAATCACTCTCAAGCATCAGCTTCTCGATTCTCCTAGCCTCAGCAAGCCGAGCCGTCTCTAGTAACGCCCACACTTCAGCCTTGACAATCGAAGTCTGGCCCAGGTATCTGCAGAAACCTAGCATCCATCTACCATGCTCATCTCTCAAAAGACTGCCACACCCTGCACCATTAGAAACTGTAGTAAGAGAACCATCACCATTACCCTTAATCCATCCTTCAGCAGGCGATTCCCAGGTAATGTGACTATTCCCTTGCTCCTGACTGATGACCTGAGGTTCCATATTAGCTTTGCCTTGGTCAAAATCTAACAAAAAATTTTTAATGATTTCAGCAGGTCTGTAAGGACGTCTGAAATCCCTATTATGCACAAGTGCATTTCTCCAATACCACAGTTGCCATACTCCAACGGCCCAAATCTTGTTCCAGGTAAGGCTGCATCTCGAAGTGAAACTGTTATTTAAATTAGCATGAACCCAGATATCAATATTTAAATTATTAAAATTATTCAAGCACTGATGATCAACAAAATAATTCCAAATTTTAGTGGCAAGGGTGCAGTCCCTAAAGATATGGATAGCCGATTCAACAACTGAAGGGCATTGCTCACACCAAGCATAACCTCCAAACCAAGTATTACATAATTCCCTAGTAGGTATCCTGTTATGTGCAAGCAACCAGATAAGGACTCTGACCCTTTCAGGAACATCTAAATTCCAAATAATTTTAAAAATAGGAATCCTAGGCATGGTATTAATTTTAAATGAGTAAGCAGACTTGACAAAAAAAATTCCATTACTTTGGAGCCCCCAAACTGCTGTATCTGGTAAAGTACTATTAGTAGGAGGAACTTCAGAGCATAACCTGATATATAGATCATTAGGAAGGAGGTCTTTTAAATAATTTAGATTCCATGCGCCATTACTGTTGCAAAGGTCACTCACATGATCCCAAACCCTTCCCATAGGTAAAGAAATATTAATATAATTGATTAGAGGGTGCTCATGAACCCCCCCAGTTATCAAGCCAAAAAAAAGTATCTTCCCCATTTCCCACACTCCACTTAAGACAGTTCCCCATATCCTTCCATAATTTAGCAAGCTCTTTCCAAAGAATAGAATCACTATCCTTCACACTAATTTCTCTCCTTAGGTCCTTTCCTCTCCCATATTTGCCAATAAGAACCTGGCTACAAAGATTATCAAGCTTAGTAATAGTGTTCCAACCAACTTTCATAAGAAAAGCATAATTCATTTCATTTAATCTTTTAATGCCCAAACCCCCACAAGCTTTCTCTCTACAGAGAACCTCCCAATTCAAGGTATGCATACGCCTTCCCCCCTCAGGGTGACCCCAAACAAAGCTTCTTTGTAATTTCTCAATATCCTCACAGACACCTCTAGGTATACGAGTAGACTGTATAGCATAAAAGGGTATAGAGGAGATAACTGATTTTGCCAGAGTTATCCTACCCGCCATAGACAGGCAATTGGCCTTCCATCCTGACAGCCTAGACTTGACTCTATCAATAACTTTAGCAAAATCCCTCTTAACTTGCCTACCATGTAAAAGAGGCATACCAAGATATGTTCCCAAATTATATGTCTCAGAAAAACCACAAATATTTATGATATCCTCTCTAATATTATTAGGAGTTTTTTTGTAGAAAAGTAAAGCTTGGTTTTTTCAATACTTACTTTTTGGCCAGAGGCCTCACAAAAAGTGTTCAGACAATCCATTTGATCCGAGGAGGCCTCACCAAACAATAAAATATCATCAGAAAATAATAAAGGCTAAAGTCCTATTTTGGTCCCTCTGTTATGCTCAGTGTTCCAAATAGGTCCCTCAGTTATTTTTCGTTCCATATTGGTCCCTCAGTTATTCAAAACTTGTCAAAGTTGGTCCCTCTAACGTTTTCCATCCATTTTTTCATTAAAAAAAAGGAAAAATAAACTTTCATCCCCAAAAGTTTTATTTTCTTATATTAAAGTCCTTTTCTTTTTATAATAGGATCAAAACGTAAGAAAAGGAAGTAAATTAAGATTTTAAGTGAATTTATCCAAAAACACAAAATCAATCTCTCTCCCTCTTTACAATTTCTCATTATTCTCTCCTCCTAATCAAACCCTTCAATTTCTTCTTCTTCTTCTTCTAATTCTATTTCTGGGTCCTTAATCATATATAGAAAATGTTAACAATCTTCACAATCACACTCACATTAGGTTTCACGGCTCCGTTTCTCAGTTTTGTAACAATGGCGGATCTGGTACTGAAAGCCACGTCGAAGGACCAGATCCAGTTCACCATGTGCTCCGCCTGTGAAAACCCTTGCCACCAAACTCCGTCGCCATCGTCGCCGCTGCCTCCTGCTCTGATCAATGCTTGCCCTCCGCCGCCGTCTCACCCTAGCTCCAGCGGAACTGGCTCTTACTATTACTCTCCTCCAACTCCGGCGCCGGAAAACTCCTCCAGATCTGCCTGCTCTTATTGTTGCTCGAATCCATCTCCAGCGTCGGCGGCGACTTCATCGACGACATTCCGAACGTATATAAGTACCACCCGTTCTTCATCGTCCTAAAGGAATAATCGCTAGGTACGTCAGATTTCGGATCGAACTTATTTCAAATCCACAGAAGAATAACACTGACCTTTTTGTTCGGCGAGTTGCTCTGTTTTGCGTCGTTCTTCTTGGATTCTCTGTACGCATTGATGATTCTATCGCAGAAGATGATGTCCTTCTCCACCGTCGATTGAGTTTCTGCAGTGAAATCTTCACTGAAGAATTTGAAGAAACCGTCGTCATCGTTGTTGTTGACGCTGCTGATTTCCGAGTATTTGAAATAGGAATCGTCGGATTGAGCTGAATCGTCAGAGATCGGAAGGTCAGAGAGAGAAAGAGTCTCTTCTGCTTCAAATGGAAGAAGTCATGGAGAGAGAGGGAGAGAGAGAGATTGATTTTGTATTTTTAGATAAATTCACTTAAAATCTTAATTTACTTCTTTTTCTTACGTTTTGATCCTATTATAAAAAGAAAGGGACCTTAATATAAGAAAATAAAATTTTTGGGGATGAAAGTTTATTTTTCCTCTTTTCTTAACGGAAAAATGGATGGAAAACGTTAGAGGGACCAACTTTGACAAGTTTTGAATAACTGAGGGACTAATATGGAACGAAAAATAACTGAGGGACCTATTTGGAACAATGAGCATAACAGAGGGACCAAAATAGGACTTTGGCCAATAATAAATGAGAAATAAGAGGGCCATTACGACCCGCTTTAAGAGTGTTCCACTCCCCACTTTCCATTTTATCATTTATAAGTTGTGTTAATTTTTCAAGACAAAGGATAAAGATATAGGGGGATAAAGGATCTCCTTGCCTAATACCCCTAGAAGGCTCGAAAGAGCTAGTCTTACCACCATTAAAGACAATATTAAATGAAACAGAAGAAATACAATTCATAATAAGGTTTTTCAGCTTAGTAGGGATATGTAACTCATTTAAAACATTGTTAATGGTATCCCAGCTAAGCCTATCATATGCCTTTTGAAGGTCAATCTTGATTGCCATGTAAGACTTCTTTCCATTTAATTTTCTCATACTATGTAACATTTCTTGTGCTATGATAATGTTATCTTGTATGTTGCGACCTGGGACAAAACTGGATTGAAGAGGGGACACCCAATTAGGTAAATGAATCTTAAGTCTATTAACAATTATTTTAGAAATGCATTTATAAATGACATTACATAGGGAAATGGGGCAAAATTGGGTTATATATTCAGGTTTTTCATTTTTCGGGATGAGAACCATAAGAGTCTTATTAATTTCATCCATGTTGATATTACCGTCAAAAGCTTTACATACAACCTTGTACATATTGTGGCAAACCTGATTCCAACTTTTTTGGAAGAAAATTGCAGGGAATCCATCATCTCCAGGTGCTTTTGTACCTCCCATAGAGAAAAGGGCTCTCTTGAGCTCATGTAAAGAGGGGACAACATCTAGCCCTATCAAGTTAGTTTTCAGAAATATGCTCAAAGCCCACAACAGTGGGGACAGCAGATCTGTTCGGCATTTCTTCATGAAAAAGATTAGTAAAATAGTTCACATCAATATTTTTGATACAATCTATATCATCAATCCATTCATCATTACTATCCTTAAGCATGTTAATTATATTTTTCCGCCTCCTAATGATTGTTTTAGTGTGAAAATATCTAGTATTTTTGTCACCATGTATGAGCCATTGGCACCTAGACTTTTGTTGCCATAAGATTTCCTCTTGAGCAAGAATTACATTTAAATCCTTTTGCAAGGTACTTTCTAGATTTTGTAAGAAGATGTTTTTTGGATAGCTAGAGGCTCTTTGAATACCTCTAAGTCTATTAAGGATATTCCTCTTTCGTTTTCCAATATGGCCAAAAATCTCATTATTCCATTTCTTAATATTTTGAGTAAATTCAAGCATGTTGTCATTCCAATCCTCATGGCTATTCCAATTATTTTGAACAAAATCATTAAAAGAGTCATGAGTTAACCATGCTGCCTCAAATCTAAAAGGTCTATTCCTAACATCATTGTTTTCTTTTTAAAGGTACAAAGAAGAGGAAAATGATCAGAATAGACCTTAGAGATGACACTAACCGTGGCTTCATGAAAGGTAGTTCTCCAATTCTCATTACAGATAACTCTATCAAGGCGTTCCATAACTCTATCATAATCATTTAATTTAGGTCCATACCATGTGAATTTAGGTCCATCTGCTTGAGCATCCAACAAACTGTTGTTGAAGATCCACTCTTTGAAGACAAGGCCACGGTTAGGATCATAAGGAGCCCCTCCAATTTTCTCAGAAGCATCAATAATTTCGTTGAAATCACCAGCAATAGGCCATGACATTTTCGGGGGAGGGGCAGTTAAAGATAGTTCACTCCAAAGTCTATCCCGAGCATCCTGATGGGGGCTCGCATACATAATTGTAAAACACTAGATAATAGAATTAGTTTCAATTTGCAAATTTATAAATTGTGGATGTGTATTTGTGCTAATAATAGTCATAAGGTCAGGGTTCCAAGCAAACCAAATTCCCCCTCCCCTACCAATACCGTCTTGGCAGATAAATTTTTTCATACCCAATTTTTTGAAAATATGTTCAGCTTTATCACTAGAACACTTAGTTTCAAGTAAAGCAATGCAAGAAGGCTTATAAACATTATTATAATTCATCATATGTCTAAGAAAAGTGGGGTTACCAGCCCCACAACAGTTCCAAATGAAGCAATTCATAAGAAAACAATTTATGAAAAACAGGAACTAAACATTTTGGGAGTGCACATGTGCATCTTCCATTACCACATCATCATTAACATAGGATTCCACATTCTGGGTGCTATCCCTCAAATCATCATTCATCACATGCAATTCGCCAGGTTCACCATCAATTGCACAATCTGGTGGCTTTGGAGGAGGCCCATTTTTTGTAATTGGGCTTCTGGGCCTTTCATATGGGTGTGTAGTTTGTAAACTCAAAGCACCTGTCGCATTAAGTTTATGGGGGATAGCTAATTTTGCACCACCTTTGTCCATCTCACTATTTGGCTTAAAATTCCTCCTGCTGGGCTTTAGAGATCCACCACCACGCCTTCCATACTTGCTAGTGAGATTCCTTGGAGACCCCTTGTCCCTGAATTGGACACGTTGTGGTTCTTTTGCTTTTGGGTTTTCATCTTGGCTTAGCTTTTCCTCTTCACTTTCTGATCCTTCCATATTCTCATCAGACTCAAATTCATTTGTTAAGCCCTCATCTGCATCAGTGATTCCCTCAAGTGCTTTATATCTAGAAGATTCGCCAACTTCTATTTGAGTTTTAATTTCCTGCCTTTGAGTTCCAACAAGTGTCTTTTCTTGTCTCTACCCTGTATTATTACCTTCTGTATCATTACCTTGAGGCTTTGTTTTCCTAATTCTTCTTGTTTTTTTCACCACCATCCATGGTCCAAATTTTGCATCATCTTTTGCCTCCATATCCTGCACTTGATTCTTAGAAACACTTTCAATATTAACAGGATTAATGGGGCATTTTTCAGTCAAATGACCATACTTTCCACACTCAAAACAAATCATGTGAATACTTTCATATTCTATAAAATATTTTTTCCATCAAGTTTATATTTAGAAATAAGGGGTTTTGATAAATCGATCTTAACACACATTCTTGCAAATTTTCCTCTAGCTTGTTTAGTGGTGGTTGTGTCAATTTTAATTGTTTTACCTATGTTATTACCAAAGCTAGTAAGAAATCTATAATCAAAAAGATCGAACGGTAATTTTGGGAATCTAATCCAAGCGGAGATAGAATTAATCTTATCTGTTTCGGGATCAAAAGTAGCGAACCATTTTCGAACCGTGAGGTAATGATCCAAAATTATCCACGGTCCCTCGCATAAAGCAAAATTGTAATCTTCGTCACGATTAAATTTGATGAAGAAGTAATCGCAAGGGAGGTCGATAATTTCCATATCACCTTTAGGGGCCCATAGTTCTTTAAGCTTTTTCTCTAAAAAATTGAAACCAATATTCATTCCAAGAAGTTTGATAATCAGGGTTTTGCTCAACGGCTTGCCCATTTTTCACGCTCAGTTTTTGGGATTGAAACCACAAGACATGCTTCGTCGCCCTCTGGATCCTTCACAAAGGTTGAGTCTATCAACTTGGTTTCTTGAATTTTGGCGGTTCCGTCAGCTTGTTCAATTCCTCCATAATCATGTCTCCTGCAGAGTTAGCTGCTAGGGATTCTTCAATATTTAATACATGAATGTCATCCACATCCTTGGTCAATACTGCATTCCTGAAAGAAACAGGGCTGTAGTCAGGGGTTGGATTCACGTCGCTGAAATTCTCCAAATCTGCATAAGAGATGGGACCGGAAGTTTGGCCTGAGAAGCCATCTCCGACGTCCTTTATTTTCTTTGTATTTCAAATCAGCAAGTCTTCTTCTTCCTCGGTTAAATTCTTGGTGCGATCTTATGGATTCATGGCATCCGTATCGGAACAGTTGAAGATTTTTTGTCACTTTTTTGTCTCTAGCTACCAATGACTATTGAATGGTGAAAGCGTGTAATTTAGTTGGGGAAGAAAAAAGAAAAAGAGTGCAAAAGATGAAATAACCGAAAGGGGAAACGAAAACTGGAGTTCAAACTTCAAAAGATTTTTTTTTTGATAAGCTATTTGAGTTGACAATATTAGTAGAAAAATAGGGCACTACTTTGTGGATTAAACTTTAAAAAAATATAAATTAAACATATGAAGTTGTATATATACGGTGTATGATGTGTGTAAATACTTATGGGGATCTTGGCCAGAATACTTATGGGGATTGCTTTGTCTTTATTATACAAAACATATACATACATACATACGAAAACATTCTGGGTATTTCAATTTAGTCTTGGTGTGAACACGTCATAATCATGTTCAACATTTACAACGTAATGATGGGAATCATTATATATGATAATGATATAAAAACTTCAACAAACTAGCCACAACCACTGAAATCAGTTTTTAAATACCACACACATATTTAAGTCTTTTCCGTCTTTAATTTATTCCATCCATTTGAAAAGGGATGTTTTGTTGTTATTTTGAGTAAATATTTTATATAATTTATTTATATTAATTTAAAGTAATTTTTGATTAATTTCATTAGATAAAATAAATTAAACTAAATTAAGAAAAAAAATTTATGAGCCATATTTTTATCTTATAATTTGTAATTAAATTATAAAAAAAGGATTGTAAGTAAATTATTGAGGACCACAATGAAACTAATCTCATAGTTTGAGGACCAAAATGACTATTTAACCTTATTTAATCATATATAACATGAAATTCAATATAATATAACTATATTTAATTCATTCTTTTTAATTAAGTATGAACTAGATTGAATGAATTATATAAATCTAATTTAAAAAATAAATTGTAAATAACCAGAATTCATGAGTTTACAGTGAATTTACGGATTTACATGACAAAATAAAAATTATAGTTGAATTAACTAGAATATAATCAAGATAATTATTAAACTCGACGAGCTTGTTTTGATATACATACCTAGCCTATCATGGGATTAGTCTTATATATCTTTCAACAAACAACATATCGAGGTTGCGTCCCATACCTCAATTATACACACAATATGTTTAATCTGTAGTTATCCTCATTTCGCCCATCAAAATTTTTGTACATACCCACCATCATTTTGATTCAATTATTTTGTTTGAAGCATTGATATAGACATACAAGGGATGGGTTTAGGCTTGGGAGATCTTAGTATTGTTAATCAAGCTCTCTTGTCAAAACAGATTTGGAGAGTGATAAGTAACCCTGACTCCTTGTCGTCACAGTGTGTTATGCATAAATATGTTAAGAAAGATTCAGATTTGGAGTTCAAGAATTCTACTCTTGAATCGGCCTTTTGGAAGAGTATGCGGAGGAATGCCAACTTGATTAGAGATCACTTGAGGTGGTAGGTGGGCAATGGACGTACTATCGATACTACTAGTAGATTTTGAATTTGCCCTGCAAATGTTGAAAGAGGCATGATTCGTGTGGCTGATTTGTTTAATGAAAGAGGAAATGCTTGGGATAGGTCTAAAGTTCTAAATCTTTATAGTATAGTTGAAGCTCGTTCTATAGTCTTTTATATTCATTCCGACTGCTATTAAAGCTGATAGGTTGGTGTGGTCGAAAGCAAGAAGTGGTGTATACACTGTCGCTGATGGCTACAATTTACTTGTTCATGACACGTATGGAAGTGCTAGGAATATTCAGAATTTTCCTTGGAAGACTTTCTGGAAGGTTAAAGCTCCCATGCAGGTTCTTATGTTCATATAGAAGATCCTCAACTTGGTCGTTCCTTGCAGTGAAGTCCTCAAGAATCATCATGTGCCGGTCAGTTCCCTTGCCCTTTCAGTGACTACCATAAGGAATCCATTGATCACATTTTTAGAAGTTGTGTTTTTGCCAAGGCTGTCTGGTTTGGGGTTCCTCACTCCAAGAGAATGGATTGTATTGCTGACAATGACATTGTGGAGTGGCGTAGACTCCAATGTCTATCTTATTTAAAAGGTGGCGAGGAGGAGAGGACCTTATTGGTTTGGTTTTTCATCACCTTGGATATTATCTGGCAAACAAGAATGAGGTTGTTTGGAGGGGCATGAAGCCTAATCCGGTGGATGCTGTGCAGAAAATCAAAGTTGCGGCGAATAACTACATTTCGACTCTTTCTATTAACAACCATGTGCAAAGTAGGAGGGGAACACAGAATAATCTGATCGCATTGAGGCCAGAGCAAATTTTTAGCAAAATCTCAAACTGTCTGATACTCGGTTGCCGCAGAGGCTTGCTGCTGTCTGGTTTAGGTAGGGAGTGGCTTTCAGATGGACTGGGAGATGTTTGGATGCTCACACTTCTAAATCTCTGGCATTGTTGATTTTTATTATGGATCTTTTTATTGATTTTTTAAATCTAACCCTTGATCTTTCTGTAGGCATCCCTTCTAAATTGATTGTTAATATTTTGGGTAAGGGAGTGGGTTCGGCTAAGGAAAGGCGGGTAAGGGATGACATATATAATAGGACTCATGGGACATTGTAAAGTCTCTTGGTCCTTTTATGAAGGTAATGACTATGTCAGAGAAGTTTGGGGTGGTGTTTTAAGTTATAATTGTTAGCACCTGTGGTTTGTATCTTCTTTCTTTGTAACTGTTCCTTTTTAACAAAAAAAAGATATAGACACGAGATACAATACAGACATGCATGAATACGAATATGTCGACACACTAAATTCTTAAAATTATATGACACAACACTATATATAAACAATTAAAAATTCATAAATTTGGATGAAAACTTCAAAAATTACCATATTTATTCGAAAGATATGTTATATGTATGATTATTTTTTAGGGTAAATTACACTTTGGTACCCTGTGGTTTGACCCTATTTCACTTTGGTACCCTGTGGTTTGAAACATGACACTTTGGTACCCTGTGGTATTCTCCTTTAATACTTTGGTACCCTTTGGAGCTATTTTGTAATTTTAACCATAATAAATTTT
>QANZ01021861.1:104487-161433 GCA_003254925.1 Chamaecrista fasciculata | reverse complement strand
TTTATGATGATTAATTGATGATTCAGATCAGCTTAATTTGTTTTACCATATAATTAATTATATATATTCTAGGGATCCTAGATCTCTCTTATATAGCTAGCTAGCTAGCTCATATCCTTTTTGCCTTTCTCTCTTTCTCTCTATTTTCAAGCTAAGATATATATACATCATTTTTGCACTTGTATACTTTGATCCATATATATATATATATAGCCCTAATTGGTTTTTTTGTGTATGGTATGTCATCTCATGATGATACCAACTTATCATCCTGATAATAATTCTCATCATCAATCTTCTTCTTCTTCTTCATCATCATCTTCTCCTCATATGCCTATAGATCTTAATAATAGTGTTGATGAGGATCATCAAATTCAAAACCTCATCTTCATTAGCCCAACCCATCATCAACATCAACACCTTCATCTTCATCAACCCTCTTCTTCTTGTTCTAATTCTTCTTCTTCCCATATTAATTCCTCTCTATCATCATCATCATCATACCCTAATATTGCCATAAACTCACCATCATCTCATCTTCATGATCATCATCACTACTACCAACCCACCAGCCTCCACTTTCAGACTCATCATCATCAGGTGATTAATTACTCATATCTATCACTATGTGTTCATATCCTCTATATCTATGTGTGTGTTTGTGTTTTTTCTATAAAGATGTAATATATATTAATTACTAACTACTATATGTGAGAATTAAAAGCCTCTCTACACATGTTATACACACACACATATATATTTTTATTTTGTGCATGGTCTAGCATATATAAATTAAATTTGTTGATTTGGTTTCATGTATGTATGTATGTATATATATGTAGAAGATTATTGAGGGAAGTGAATCATGGGATGATCCAGCACCAGCTCAAGCAGGAGATAAAGAAAATGGTGGTGATGATGATGGGAGAAAGAGATCAGGCCTGAAACTGAAAGTTTGGAAGAAAGGATATTCATCATATCATAATAACAATATTAAGAAGAAGGAGGAGGAGAAGGATCAAGATGAAGATGATGATAAAAATGATGATATAATTGAAACTCATGATGATGATCCTATAATGGAATATCACATGGAGGATGATAATTCTGTGGTGAAATGGATGCCTTCGAAGATGAGAATGATGAAGAAGATGATGGCTAATTCTTCTTATTCGATTTCGGAATCAGATCATCATCAGAATCAGAATCAGAACCAGAATCAACAACAACAAGAAGAACCATTCATATTGATGTCTCCATCTCTGAGAATTAGAGATCATCATCATCATCATCATAGTACTAGCAACACCAATACTTCTCCTAATAATAACAACAATATCACTGTTAGGGTTTGTGCTGATTGTCACACCACCAAGACCCCTCTATGGAGGAGTGGACCAACAGGCCCTAAGGTACATATATATTTCATTATATTCTTTTTCTTAATTTTTCTTAATTATATATATATATTATTTATTCATTAATATAATTATGTGTAATTAATTTTTGATTAATTAGTTAATTAGCACTTATTATTGCTAATTTTATTTTTTGGCCTGGAAATAGACACTTTGCAATGCATGCGGGATTCGACAAAGGAAGGCAAGGCGTGCCATGGCCGCGGCTGCTGCCACCGCAAATGGCTTGGTTGTCACGACAGAGACATCTCTGCCACGTGGTGCCGGGACCGGCAGCGGGAAGGGGAATAATAAATGCAAGCTTCAAAGCTACAAAGGGAAGAAATACTCTAGTGAGAATCATGATTTGAGCAACAAGAAGAAGATGATGAAGAAGAGGAGGAAGAAGAAGAAGAAGCATAAGAATAACAACAATAATAATATTATTGTTGAAGATGATGAAGACAATAAGGGTATTAGAAGAAAGAAGTTTGGAATATTTGAGGATTTAGCACTAAGGTTGAGTAAGAAGTTGGGTCCATATTCACAGGTTTTCCCTCAGGATGAGAAGGAGGCTGCAATTCTTCTCATGGCATTATCTTATAACTGCTACAATAATAATTCTTTACTTCCTGGATGACATATATATATATATATGATCATTAGTTAATTACTAGGGTTTTCATCAGTTCAAATAATTGCTTTCCCATTAATTAATTAGTGATTTGTAGTTTGTACGTGTGTAATCAATAATTTTGTACTTTCTTTAGTTTGCATGATGAGAAGAGGATTCAATAAAATTAATGTAATGTAGCTTATAATTATATAGGAATTAATTCAGAGAAAAGCTATATATATAAATGCAGTTTGAGAGAGAGTAGAGACAACAAAAAATTGTGGGTCTCTCTTTGTTAAATTAGTCATGATGNTGGGTCTCGATCTCTTTGTTAAATTAGTCATGATGAACTTCAATTCTATATATTATATCAGCAATTTCAATAAAATTTTCCATGGATAGATCATGTGTTATATATATACACTTGTGATTAATTTTGTTATATATATTGATATATCATTTTATTTTCATTATGAATGCGTACACACACACAAGTTTTACTGCCTTTGTTTCAGGTACTACTGCTAAATTAGGTTTTTGCCTATTGTTAAGTCATGGATATATGGTAATTACTATATAACAAGTAAATTAAATTGCTAAATGCTAATAATAATAACTAATAGTTAACTAGAAAACATTATGTTAAGCATAGTTTAGGTTGATTTTATCTTTTCAATTATCAAGCAACAGTAATTTAATTCTATATGTTTAAATAATGAAGGTTCATTTTAGCAATGTAAATATAACTAGAAAAACAATATTAGGTTAAAATGTATACAATTTTCTTAAATATCATTTAACTTATGATGTAGAAGATATAAAAGAATTATATAGGGATAGATCATTAATTAGATGAGACAACACAGTTTGTTTTCTTTTTGCTTTCCTCCTCTAGGTACACTCCCTCACGAGCTCCTTTCTTTTTGCTTCCAGTTATAGTGGAAAAATCTTTTAATAGAGTAACTATACATTTATAAAATTTTGAATTTAGAGCTTTGCTTAAGTTGTACTTAACCACTTATTACTTAAATCAACTCTTTCTTAATCTCATGAAGCTCTTTTTTGGTATAATTATGTGTTTTCTCTATCTATCTGCGTANTCTCTCTCTCTCTCTTTCTCTATATATATATATATATATGCTCTATTATTGGCATCGTTGACATGATCGAGTCATGAGATATACCATAGAAAAATAGAATTGTACTAGTAATTAAACAGGGACTGTAAGGAACCTATTGGTCTCTCCTCCTCGATCCTTTAATTTATTGAATTTATTTTTCCAACATATACATTATTTAATTTACACCACAAAACCCTTATGGTATATATAAGCAATAATTGGAGTTTGTGAAGCATCACGGACGAGAATGGATCTTTTGAGATTANTCACGGACGAGAATATGGATCTTTTGAGATTAGAAAAAATTGAAGCTTATAAGGTTTCAAAAAGATTACAAATATATGACTATCCAGTTGAAAGATCGATAGTTAGATTCTCTTTAAGTATGATTTCTTAAGTTGAAAATTCAATGGTGTATGTATATGAAAACTGTTTTATTAGTAAAATATATGCACATACCTTTTTATCTATTTCCATCTTTTTAATAGGTCAAAGGGTCATTTTGATCCTAAATGTATGCGTTAATGTTTATTTTGGTATTTTATGTTTTAAAATATTTAAATTGGTCATACATATTGACAAAATATTTCATTTTGGTTCTAAGTATTAGTAAAATGTTTCATTTTGGTTTCAAATTATCATATTTCTCTCATCTATCATTTCAAGTTCATAGGACTTGTTAAGAAGAACTCGTAGCTCTAAATTTGTCGCATTTGAATTTAAAACGAGAGATATATGATTAACTTTATTTGTTTGATCATGAAAAAAGCGGTATACTTTTATGACCGATATGTCCTCGTTCGCTGATGACCCTAACTAAATAGAGAAAGTACTTTTTGAGAACAGTGCTTAGCTCTAAACTTATCACGTTTGAACTTGAAACAAGTCATACTCAATAGTTTGGGACCAAGATGAAACATTTTGCCAACATTTAGGATCAATTTGAACATTTTAAATCATAATAGACCAAAATGAACATTAAGTCATACATTTAGGACCAAAATGACTCTTTAACATTTTTTTAAGTGAAGTTTATATATAAGGTTTGAGAAAGATTAGATATAGTTAAATTTTTAAATGTGATTTTAAGTTGAAATTCAATGGCGTATATGAAAAATATTTTACTAATAGAAATAAAAGTTACAAAGGTTGACCAGTTGGTAAAGAGTCAATTCATAACTCACAAGGTCGTGCGTTCGAATTCCGCTGCCAATGTGAGAGCCTTGTTGGTAGGCGGTCTGTTATAAGTATCTCTATAAGCGCCCATAGCTAGAGTCTAGAGGCATACCTTGACCTTGGTGTCCTTCGGGGCTCAATTCACTTAAACTTTTTTCTAAAAAAAAAAATTACTTTAATAATTGCTACACTTTCATAAGAATAGTCTTTAACTATTAGTTGAAGGATAACGTACATCTGGTTCGTTCTAAAATATATGCACATACTTTTTTAAAAAAATAACTATTTCTATCTCTTTTTAAGTTTTCAAAAGCTTCATTTCTCTTGTTAATTTCAGAAGATGTACTTTTCTATTTTTTTTTTATCGGATCATGGCAAGCCATGAAAGAGTACATAACCCGTTCAAAAAAACGGAGGGAAGACGGGAATCCACCGAGGGACAAAGAGATCTCAATACAAATAGCCCTCAACTCCCAAGCCATACATCCCATAAAAGAGAAGAGAAACCAAACTCCAAACAACACATAAGGGGAGGACAAAAATACGACAGATCAACCCCAAACTACACTAAAGGGAGAAGAACACAACAAAATACATATAAAATAAAGACACAAACCAGACACCAAGCTCAGATCTTCACTTGTAAGCAGTCTGATCTCCATCTCCTTCGCTGATCTCCAAATATTTTGCCAGATCAAGAAAGCCTCTCAGAGGATCCGTTCTTCACCATCATACAACCTTTGAGAAGAAGTTTAGGAAGCAGATCTGTGGTATTTAAGCCGGTTTCAAAGACAAAAACACTCCCACTATAAGGGAGAGGGAAGCCTTCAAAAAGAAGGGGGAAAAACCCCTACATAGAGGAGGAAGGCAACCCCTCCAAACGGCGCTCATAAAGAAAACCCTAGCAGAGAGTGGGAAGGGGAGAGACGAGTAATATCTCAATTTACTTTTCTACTAGACATTGCATTGTGAGCACAATATCTAGGGTGAGGATTCGAATCCTTTTATCGATATGAGGGTCTTATATATTTAGTGGGTAATACGTAAATTCCTCTTGTAAATTAAATTTTCAAAGAGCTCGAGAAATATTATCTAATTCTAGGGGATACCCTCACTTGAACTTTTTTCTATAAAAAAGAAAGGTCAAATGGGTCATTTTGGTCCAAAATGTATGCACTAATGTTCATTTTGGTCAATTATTTTTTTAAATGTTCAAATTGGTCCTAAATGCTTGCAAAATGATTCATTTTGGTCCCAAACAATTGAATTTGGTCATATTTCTCTTGTCTCTCATTTCAAGTTCAAAGGACCAGTTAAGAGAAACTCGTAGCTATGAATTTGTTGCATTTGAATTTGAAACGAGAGAGATATAATCAACTTTATTTGCTTGTTTGACCATAAAACGAGCGGGTTACTTTTAAGACTGATATGACTTTGTTTCCTGACGTCCCCAACTGGATAGAGAAAGTACTCTTCGAGAACAATATGTAATTCTAAATTCGTCACGTTTGAACTTGAAACAAGTCATTTTCAATAGTATGGGACCAAAATAAAACATTTTGCAAATATAATGGACCAAAATGAACATTAGAGCATATATTTAGGACCAAAATGATACTTTAATTAAAAAGAAATATGTATCTTATTCTCATGCGGGCTCTTCATAGGCATTTGCTTTCTTCAAATTTTTAATTAAAATTGCCAAGTATTTGAAAATGTTGAGAAATAATAACTTACAGGCAAAAGACCTGTTGGTGCCTCTAACGTTTGGGGTCAGTTTCAGTTATGCCCACAATGTTTGTTTTGTGTCAGTTACAACCCCCAACGTTTCACATTGTTATCAATTATACCCTAATCTCTAACTCCGTTAATTAGATTGACAGAAAAAGATGATGTGTCAGTTGACTGGATAATGGTCGCCTATGTGTCAATTTTTTTTTACCAAAGTCCTATTTTGGTCCCTCTTGTTTACTCAAAGTTTCGTTTTGGTCCCTCAGCTCAAAGTCTTATTTTATTATAGGATCAAAATATAAGAAAAGAGAAACAAATAGACAATTTTAATAGATTTCTCATAAAAAATAAAAAATAAACAACCAGATCCATCATCATCTTCTTCACATGGATCATCATCATCATCTTCGCCACCACCACCGCCGTCGTCGTCGAGCTTTTCCGGCGAAGTTCGTCTTCTCTAACAAGATACTGAGAACTACGAAAACTCTTCTAATCCAAGGTTTTTTGACTTCCTAACTTCAACAACTGGCAAGTCGCCGAAAAATTACACAATCACCAAAAATCATAATCTCGCTGGAAAAGCTCGGCGACGACGGTGGTGGTGGTGTTGTTGACAATGGTGGTGGTGGTGGTGGTAGTGGTGGAGATGATGATGAATGAAGAAGAAGAAGAAGATGCATGATGATGATCCTGTTAGAAAAATAGTATAGGCTTTGATAGTGTGATCACTGTCCTTAAATTGTGATCTTTAACACCATCAAAGCGATCGAGCATGAAAACGTCAGGGTTGAACAACTTGTTTACTCCAATAGTCTTCATCTCGAACTTAATTTCCTTAAGATTGTTAGAAAAATAGTATAGGCTTTGATAGTGTAATCACTGTCCTTAAGGAAATTAAGCCCCCACTATTAGTTTGCTGTTGAGATTGTATGACATAATTCCTCCAGGATTTTACAAAGCCTGATATAATGGCCAGCAAAACTATAATATCTTCTGAACACAATTTATGATGGAAAAGTTGAAGATTAATATCTCTTGATTGTTCTTCTATTTGAGAGAGAATGTGCTACTTATAGGAGAAAAGTTGTAGAGATAAAACCTTTTTGGTTCTTCCACTCACAACCTCTCATATTCAATCTTAATAAGTTATCATCACTTATCATAAAACAAAACTCATGGCACAATCAATAGACACTTATAACCATCCATATATGAAGAGTTCGTGACCCTCCAAATACACAATGTCTTTATGATCATCAAACCATCAATTCATGAGTGTTTGTGAAAGAGCACTCTTCTCAAACCTTTAACCTTCCAACTTATCCACTTGTAGGACTTTTAATTACTAACTATTTCCAACAGATCCATGCGAAGAAAATGATGATGGTTTTGGTTGTTTATTTTTTATTTTTATGTGAAATATATTAAAATTGTCTATTTGTTTCTTTTTTCTTACATTTTGATCATATTATAAAATAAGACTTGGGGACCAAAACAAAACTTTGAGCAAACCTGAGGGACCAAAATAGGACTTTGGTAAAAAAAATTGACACATAGGCAACCATTAGTCCAGCTGACACATCAGTTTTTTCTATCAATCTAATTAACAGAGTTAGAGGTTAGTGTATAATTGACAACAATGTGAAACTTGGGGGCATAACTGACATAAAACAAATGTTATGAGCATAACTGAAACTGACCCAAAACATTACATCTTTTGTCTAACTTAAAAGTACTCACTTCTCTCTTACCAATAGGTTAAAAAATAATAAAATTTGGGCTAACATTTACTCGTGAGGATCATGTCGGACTCATTAACTGTCTCACTGATGACTCACTCCATATCCATCAATTGGAGCTATATTTGTTATTATTTTTTAATACATGGTTAAATAATATTTTTAGGTCAAATAGTTAATTTGGTTCTCAAACTATGAGATAAATTTTATTTTAGTTCCAAAACTATATTTTATTCCATTTTAGTCCTAAATTTTTCATATTTGTTTTGTTTTAGTTCATAAAATGTTGTCTAATTTCTGTAGTTATTGATAACATAAATAATTAAGATGAATTATTTTTCTTTAATATGTGTCGTAATAAGTGAGTTAGCAATGAGAGGAAGAAAATTTTTCATTTGTTGAAAAATCTTCACTCTTTAAAAGAAAAATCAATCACTAATTTATCTTCAGTTTGTGACTACGAAATAATAATATTTGTTCTACCTCTGTGTCATATGTTTCATTTCATTCATACATCAACTTTAGTTACCAACTTCAAATTTTTCAAACTTTAACGTTTATAATTACAATTTATAAATATTATATAAATTGTGCTCTTTGACGGGCATGTAGTTATTATTATAAATTTTAAAATTATAAAGTCTTTAAGTATTTTTTTAAAATATTTTTTGCACAATAATTTATTAATTTTTCTCATTAAATTAAAATAATTTATTTTAAATGATCAATATTGAAATATATGATTGAAATCGAAGTCCAAATTTATAGATAATGAAATATAAATAAAGTAGATATGCATAATGGTGGCCGGGTATTGAGAAAATATAATACATATTAGGCTAAAGTGTACTTTTAGTCCCATAACTTTGGCAAAGGTCTCAATTGGGTCCATAACTTTTTTTTGTTGCAATAAGCTAGGTCCCCATAACTTTTGAAAACGTCTCACCGTTGATTTCCATCCATTATCTACTATTAAATCCCCTTCATCCATATTTGTCACGTCATCATTCAACTCAGTATGTCAGATCATTTTTAACGACAGAAAATGGATGAAAATTAGCTTGAGACTAACGGTGGGACGTTTTCAGAAGTTATAGGACTAAAATTGCAACAAAAAAGGTTATGGGACCAAATTGAGACCTTTGCCAAAGTTATGGAATCAAAATTGCAATAAAAAAAGTTATGAGACCAAATTGAGACCTTTACCAAAGTTATGGGACCAAAAATACACTTTAGCCTACATATTAATTAGCTAGCAAGTTAGTATTACATATGCTACACTTATCCCATTAATTACAACATTAAAGTAAAAGGCTAATCTGTACCCCAAAAAAATAAAATAAAATAAAGGCTAATAAGTAATAAGGGAGAACGAGTAGTTTATATTTTTTTTACTCTCTCTCTCTCTCTCTCTTTTACTATCCAACATAATTAAATTTTCTTTTATAGTTCAAAGTATAATTTTGGTCTCTTATATTTATGGTAGGTTGCAATATAGTCTCGACGACTGAATGTGGTTATATCTCTCCCGTTTCAAGTTTTAATGTAATGACTATCGAGCCACATGTTATTTTCGATGAGTCATTATTTTATCATGTTGAGACCGTTAATAAACAAGGTTAAATTAGGCTTCGAAGGTGGGCCACTCGATTGTTTCACAATCAAATGAGTGAAGTTGGTCATATGTCTCTCGTTTCAAGTCTAATTGGAACAAGTTCGAAGCTACAACTCACTCTTAACAAGTCCTTTTTTTATTCAGTTGGAACCGTCAGCAAATGAGGTTTAGCTTTGAAAGTGGTTTTCCATATATAATTTTTCACTTTTTTATTTCAGAAACAATTTTGGGTCCGATTTGACCTCATTTATCAATGATCTCAATTGGGTAGAAAAAAAAGACTCGTCAAGAGTAAACCGTATCTCTGAACTCGTTGCAATCAAACTTGAAATGAGAGAATATGACCAACTTCACTATTTTGACTGCGAAACGAGCGACCCACTTTCAGAGCTCAATTTGACCTTATTTATTGACAGTCCCAACTGAACAAAGAAAGGACTCACCAAAAGCAACATGTAGCTTAAGACTCGTCACATTTGAACTTGAAACGAGAGAGATATGACTATATTCAATTATTGGGACCAAAGTAAAATTTTGGAAAAACTTGGAGAACCAAAATTATAACAATATATATATATAATAAAGAGTTGGATTGCAATTAACCTACTTCGAAGATAAGGGACCAAAGTTATTTGTATCTATACTCTCTCTCTCTTTTATATATATATATATATGGAAAAAAATGGTAAGAAACACGCGACAACAAAAACTCAAGGAATTGGACACACAAAATGTAAGGTAACCATCAGAGTGGGACTACGACCATTGCTACCTAAAAAAGTACTAGGAGAAGCGATGAAACAATTAACGTCCTATGTCCTCAAACGAGAATATATAGGGGTTACAAGAGACATTGTTCAAAATGCTAGCATGATAAGAAATAAGAGAACTAATAACTTTAATCGTCGTCACCGGAGTGACTCTGGAGTTCTTACGAACCTTCTCATTTCGTAATCTCCAAATGACATCCATTCGTACTGGAACAGTCATCCAAGCGTCATAGTACACGAAAGGTCGCCTTTTCCAACGTTTGACCTAAAACAGAAGTCAACTTTGAACATTGCAAAAACTCGAAACATCACTTTTAATTGAGAAGGAAAGGTCAAATCACACCGCTCTGGCGAAGTCACATTTGAGGAAGGTGTGGAAAATCGAATCATCAGGAGAACCACAAAAAGGGCAAATGATATCATATCTAACATGATGATCATTCATATTTGAGAAAGTGGGTACAACATTATGTCATACCCTCCATGTCAGTACAAGTAACTCTCAGTGGCGCTTTTGTTCTCCATAAATCTTTCCACGAAAACTTATTAGTGATTGTATTGTTAGACTCCTGATGGTACGACCTATAAAGCATGGCATAACCTGCAATAGTAATGTATGACTATGACCCGGTAACAACAAGAGAGTTCACTGAAGAATGTCAGGCACATTCTTAATTGACCAAGTGGCATTAGCAAGTAATCTAACATTATCCTTTGAACAAACAATCTTGACTTTTTCAATGTCTCACGAGTAATCTTCATGCTTTAGCAAGTCATTTATTAGAATTTCTAAAGGTTGGTCGTTTACATGTTGACGTACTCCAGAATTTACTGCAAATATCAACATGATCCCCATGCTTAACTTCCATGGGAGATGATCCGTAATAATATAAGCATTATGACGATCATGCTTAACTTCCATGGGAGATGATCTGTAATAATATGAGCATTATGACGAATATTGTATCTATACTTATTAATATGTGATTTCAGACATTAAAAACTAAAATTCTTAAAGTCACATATAATAGCTGGAAGCACCTAAAAATTAAATTCAACAAAAAAATGTCAAACAAAATTGTACAAAATTAGGGATATGTACGTACAAAGGCAATACCAAAACCAATACAGACACCACTTATATTTAAATATCATTATTATTTATATATAAGGGCTCAACATTACCAAATAATGATATCAATTTAAACATAAATTTAAATTATCATAATTTTCATATTTAAAAACGACAAAAATAAAATAAAATAAAATAAAAGCTTAACTCTTCACGAAATTTTCACATGTACTAACTTTTTTTTTTCATATTATGTAGGATAAATTACATTTTGGTATCCTGTAGTTTGGTTATATTTCACTTTGGTACCTTATAGTTTAAAAAGTGACACTTTGGTATCTTGTGGTATTCTCCGTTAACACTTTGGTACCTTTTTAGAGCTATTTTGTAATTTTAATCATAACAAATTTTGCAAAACTTACATATTGACCCCCAATATTTTCAAAAAATTACAAATAGGTCCCTGGATACATATTATCTAGGGACTAAAATGAAAACTATAAAAAAAATTTTGGGGTCAAAACATAATTTTTGAAAAATATAGGACATAAGATAGATTACAAAACAATCCCAAATTTTTTTTAGTTTTCATTTTAGTCCCTAGATAATATGTATCCAGGGACCTATTTGTAATTTTCTAAAAATAATAGGGTTCAATATATAATTTTTTCAATTTGTTATGGTTAAAATTACAAAATAACTCCAAAAGGGTACCAAAGTGTTAACAGAGAATACCACAAGGTACCAAAGTGTCACTTTTTAAACCACAGGCTACCAAAGTGAAATATGACAAAACCATAGGGTATCAAAGTGTAATTTGCCCTATTATTTGTAATCAATATATAGAATTATAAAATATTAAAGTGAAAATTTGATCCTATATCTTTTGTTCAATTCTCAATCTGTCTTTATATAATTTTTTGTTGCACTTTTGGTCTCATGTCTTTTCAAAAGTTTCCAATTCAGTCTCATATCTTTTGGTCAAGTTGGAGAATTGATTCCATATCTTTACAAAAAGGCATTACCCTTACTTCCACTTGAGTCAAATATATGTGACCAATTCTACACTTGACTAAAAAAAGAGATCAAATTTACAACAAAAAATATATGACCCCAAATTAAAAACTGAGCAAAAGATATGAAACCATTACACTTTTGACCATTATAAAATCAATAATATTCCTATGGTATAAAATATTTTTATATTGTGTAACTTTTGTAAAAAAAAAAGTACAAACATCACATTCATAGGGAAAACATGGAAAACCGTTATATATGCATTACATCAAAATATGTGGCCTTATATTGGTTTGGCCCATTTCGATAATCACATGATTATTATTAGGCTGTGATTTTTGGCTCATTATTAGTACGTACACCTCCACGTGTACATCTATCATTGTGTCTGCTTAGTGGGCCCCCAATATAAAAGTCAAAAGCCCAAATAATCCATCATTCCAAAAACAAAAAACGAAAAAGAAAAACTGAAAAAGAAGCGGGATATGAGTGAAAAAAGATCGTTAGTTACGAGCTTGAAGAACACGAAAATGGTCGAAAATCGAGATTTCTGAAACACGAACACTGGTTTCTTCGTTCAGTGTGTAGAAGAAGAATGTCTTCTTCGTTTTCTTCATAGCGAAGAAGCTTAAAAGATTGATTGAATCGATCACAAGAAAGAAAGCAAGCAGAGTTTCTTTCTATCTTTCTTTCTTTCACTCTGTGTAATCATTGTTATCTTGAATCAATGTCCGATCCTCAACCACCGCCACCGCCTCTGCCTCGTACAGATTTGCTCATGAAGCGATGCAAGCTACTTTGGCGTTTACTCTTGGTCTCTAATTTTGCGCTTGGAGGTTATTTTTCTCTCTTATCTGTCTCTTTCTCTCTCTCTTGCTTGCTTTTGTCTGTTTGTATTGTGCACATGCTGCTGCAATATGAGCTGTTTCGTGGGATTTACATAGTTCTGTTTTCTTTGGTAATTGATTGGTTGTTACTGGTTTCTTGTGACGCTGGACTTCTTTGACATTTTGTGGGTATGCCTTTCAAGTGTTCGACAAAATGCCAAGTAGAACTTTGTTTGGTTCTCTGCTGGTTTATCTGTAATCCAGCGATTTTTGCTCTGATTCACTCTTTGTACGAGCATTTACTTTCCCCCATTACCTCTTTTTTTTTAGTGGGACCCCTCTTATCTTGTTTATGTTTTCAATTTTATGAAACCCATTTCTACAATCATGATGAGACGGACAACTTGGGTCGCTATTTTAACATTTATTAGTAGCGAATATGCTTATTGTATTTTTAGATTATGCAACCCATGGTTAGCCAGAAGATGAGACTCATTTTCATTAACATGGTTGAAGGAACCCAGAATTATATGAATTTAATGGTTCTACGATCTTGTGTTTAGTCTGCAGTGTGATATCAAGTTTAAGTGTTTCTTTAAAATACAAGTCCAGATTACAGATAAGTAATTTATAGTTTTCTCCCTCGGCTTTTCCTAATTACCCATCGAACTAAGGTGACAAGTGATTGACCTCACACATCTATTTTGGCCAAATTTCTTTCATTGATTAAATTGTTTTCTGATCAACGTTCAATTACTTGTTTATTTTGGCTCTGTTAATTGCAACTTCTAGGATGTATACTACCTACAGAATGAATTCTGGCATGTGAGTGAGCGAATTCTTGAACCTTGGCTACATAAATGGTACAGTCATTTGGGTATAGAGTGAGAAAAAGGAAAGAAGAGGTAATAACCTTGATAAGCAATTATAATTGAAATGCTAGCTGCTTTCTTTTGTGGAGGATTGATCCTTAAACTAAATCCATTAATGAGGAGAAAGTACTCTTTTTGTTCACTATCTATCATTAGAGTGTCACATATAGCACTTAGAAAACTACTTAATTTCCAATGCTGCTCACTGTCACAATTTAACTTTTGCTCTAAACAAGGTGGGCATACGCTTACACAGCTTTTCTTTTGGAAATGCTATGTATTGTTAGCTTTGAAGGAAAGTAGAGGATAACCATTAATGACAATTATTTATTTTGTCACTATGTGGGACAGTCCTATTATCTTATGGTTCTCAGGTCTATGGAAACAATTATATATCTAGACGATGTATATAAGTGATGCTTTTTGCAAAATAATTCATGGTTCTTTGCAATCTGATGGCATCTGCTATTATCTTTGTTCCATGATTACCAAGTTCCTTTGCAAAGTTTTGGAACACCAATCATCATCTTGACCCTTGGCCTAATGTGTAATGATAAATTTAATCTTTTGGTTCAATTTTCATTTCTTCAAGGCTTTTTTCTAGTAACTGTCACCAATGATCAGTTTGGTAGATATTCTTGACTTTGTTATGTCTACATAGAATAATATAGCATCATAAATGAAAGCATTGTTGTTTTTTATTGTCAATATTCTGTCACCTTAATTTTCGGTTGTTGAGTCAATTACTTGATGCCTAGTAAGTCTCTGATATACTGATTACTATGTTCTGATTTGTGCTTCATGATATATGTTGGTGACTGGCAGCTTATCTTTTTGCGAGGGCAAAAAGGAAAGATATTATGGAGCATCAAGCCAGAACAGCGCAAAGATTGCAAAAGGAAAAGGAAAAGAAAAAAGCTACTGTTGAAGTTCCTCCTGAACCACCCATCATAAGTTCATTAGACCCAATGTACGATGACTCGATTTACGATGACAAATTGCTCTTTGTACCTAGGGAACTGCGGGATCCAGTCCCAGAGGAACAACAACGTGAACTTTTTGAGTGGTTGCTGGAAGAGAAGAGAAAATTGAAACCCAAGGACAATGTGGAGAAGAAGAAAATAGATGAAGAAAAAGCCATTCTCAAACGGTTTCTCCGTTCAGAATCAATACCAAAGTTATGATTCCTTCTTCAGATTTTTTAACTCAATGCTGACAGATTAGAGTTTCTTCAGATTAGACTTTGATGAGAGAAATTTATTTTTTATTGGATAGCTATGTCACATTGTGTCACTGCAAATTCAATATTTATTGTTGTATTGATTTGAGCAGGCAGGCATCCAGATGAACTTGCTGAAATACATACCAATTTAGCATTTGGGAATAACTGTATCCTTTCATATCATTGAGTTTAATGTAACACCAACTTGCATTGAAATTGAGTGGCACATACCTAAATCGTCACTCAATCTGTTGTATCTTTGTTTCCTTGACATGTGATACCTTTGCTGTTCAACGAGGACATGTCACTGTAATGAGCAAATTTCACGTTGGTAATGATAGGAACAACATAATCTGTGACTCAACATGCATGTGGTTATGTACTGTAGCCAAGGTTCTGAATCGGTTGAGAAATTGGTTCAAGGTTGTTCAATCAGACTTGAATTATCATGGAACAGGTAATAATTAAATATATATTGTACATAATAAAAAATATATATCTTATGAAGAAAACTTAAAATTAATTGTCTCTTTTTTTTCATTTTTTTGTCAAGATTTCAGTTTCTAATAGTATTAAGCTTTCAAAATTAAGATTATCAATAATTGTATGTTTAATATTTTAAAATACTTTAAAATTTAAGCTTTGAATTTCTTTTCTCGATCTAAAAATGTTAAATTCAAAATGAAGTGTATATTCTAAAAAATTATATGTATTATTATCTTTTATTATTTGTCATGTAAAGTCACAAAAAAATTATTTTATATTCTAAAATTTATGAATATGTGTCGTGTGGGTGTCGGACACTGACACATATCCTACACGACGCACTCTCAAAATGAAATGAAGTATATATACTTCAAAGGTTCAATAATAAGTGAGGTGACATAATTTTTGTTATTTTAAAGTAATTTAATTATAAGAAATAATAAAAAAAAAATAGTTTCATGAACTAATCAAACGATGGAGATTATGCCACCATATGATACAACAAGTTACCAACTTACTCCTTATAGAATAAACAAATTTCTTGAATTGGTTCAACCATCAACTTGGCTGATTTTTACCAATTTTCCAGTTTTAACAAGTTTTTAAACATGACAATTTTCTGATTCTGAGACTGTACTAGACATCGATTCCTAATCTAGTTCGGTTTTGAGAATTATGAGTAGGGCAATAATATTTTTGGTCGTGGCAAACTGGCCACGTGAACATAGTAAAAACTAAAAACACTAGTCCTTTTACTGTGGTCCCAAACCATTTGAATGATTTTCCATCAAGCAATTTCCATTTTGAACTACTTACTATCCAACTTGTTTGATTTGTTGAGTGGAGATCAAATAGGCACGACGTGGACTTACCATGAATGAGACAAAACGGTAAGTGTGGTCATCAAGCATTGAATAAGCTAATGAATGAATAATTTGAGGACTTAGAAAATTTCAGGGACCACAAATAGCTGATTTCTTTAGATTCTGGTTTTACCCATCATATCCATAATCTCTAATCCCATCCAACTTTCCTTCTAACTCAATCAACACTGTAAAGGAATTTACTCGCATAATCCGATCAAAAGGGTTTCAACATATTTGATTGTTTAGCTCATATCTGATTCTATCTTCTTCCTACAACCCAGAAAATTCTTTATCTTGTTGAGTTATTTTCTCTGCAATGCCAGGAACTATCCTGGTTTCAGGTATTTTCAATCTATTCAAAGTGCCTCAAATATATGAACCAATATATATATATTTTGCTTACATCATTTTTGTTGAGTTATTTTTGTTATATTACAGTCCTGGAGTTCTTGAATCTTCCACTGTCTTCGTCAACATCCATAAAGGGTATGTAATTGATCTTGCCTTCAAGTTTTCCCCAATGTTTTCTCTTTTATCTTCTTCAAACGCCATGGATAACGAATTCATAGTTGAATGCAGTTTGCTTTGGGAAAACAGAGTATCAAGTGAGCGAGAAGGAAGACTTTTCCTTGTAAGATCAACTGAGAATTCTACATAGTTCTTGTGATACACTAATTTTGCAATAATTTATATTGGCTAAAACCCCATTTTGGTCCCTCACGCATTCACTTTTTTTCAATTTAGGCCCTTTTAGATTTCTCTTCTTAATTTGGTCTCTCACAAGTTGTTTTGTCATTAATGTTAATTATCACATAAACACATTTTTTTCAGTTATTAAAATTAGTTCTTATACGTGATTTCCTAAATTTTTACATAAAATTTATAGATTTTTTACAAATTTGTTTGGTTAATATGAAAATACAATTTGATTATATGTTGGCTGAAATATTATATCATTAACTAATGATATTATGTTTTCAATTAACAATAATATCTTATAAGTTTAATTGACTATTAGATAGAGAGATCGGCATTGATAACAAAACAATTTTTAAGAGACTGGATTGAAAAAAACACTAATATGTAAGAGATCAAAATAGAATTTTAGTCAACTGATTGATTATAATATATTTGCTCTGATGTCTACTGCAGCCCATTAACTAGTCTCCGAGATAATATCATTGTGAAACTTGAGGATTCTGATGGGAATGAAATATCTCGTATAGGTCTCTTTTGAAACACCATCACCTATTTGAAAATTTTGTGATTTTCTTACTTGGTCATGCATAGAGTGAGCCTGACAAAAAGTAGCATATTATATTACTGTAAGGTTTTGATAGCAAGTCAATAATTGAGAAAGGTGTTTGGGAAGACATGTTTCCCCTTGGGCATGGTAACCTGCATTTGAGGCTGCAGTTCATCCTTAATGACGAAGAGCGCGACAGAATTCGAATGATGGTACTCACTCCTTCTTCCTATAACACCAGTTCCTTTAACTTAGAGAAATGAATCAAAGATATCTTAATCTCAAAAACATTTTCTATATTTAACAAAAAAAAAAAACATGATGAATTAAAACCAAAATTGAAAGGCTAAATTGCACGAAGACTCCCTGAGTTTTAGATCGGGGGTAGAAAGCATTTTTTAGTTTCAAAACTTAACAAACAAACCCCTTGAGTTTTCAACTTTGTTTACTTAAAACTTTTGAGTTTTAAAACTTGACAGGCAGATCATCTAAACTTTCAACTTTACTCACTTAGGAGCCGTAAATAGCCTAACTTTTTTGAAAGTTCAAGGGGTTTATCTATCAAAACTAAAACTCAGGGGTTTTAAGTGAACAAAGTTGAAAACTCAATAGGTCTGTCTATCAAGTTTTAAAACTTAAGAGTGTTTTCTGCCTCTGACCTAAAACTCAAGGGGTCTTAGTGCAAACAAATTAATGGACAATATTGAAACATGACCATAAATTAATAGACAAAAAATAGTGTTGCAAAGTGTAATAGGGTTCTAATGACTTTTATTTAATAAAATGTTACAATTCAAAGTTTAGGGGGCAAAGTAAGACAATTACTTGCAACTTAAGGATGATTTGTGCATCAAGGCACTCTAGCAAAACATGCAGATTGTACTGGACTTATGCTAATGAAGTTTCTTCAAAATTGCAAATTAAATTGAATGAGTCAGGTCATTAAACTGAGCTGATGGTAGTTGAATGAAGATAGGCAGTCACCAATGAATACTTTCACTTTTGGCATAAACTTTTCAGTTTTGGTTTTGCAGAGACAAACTGCATTGAAGAAGAAACATGGTGAGCTTCTCAATAACAGTATCAGTGGTGCAGAGAGTTGCAGTACTTCTGCTGGCACTACAGCATTAACTTCAGCACACATGATGAGGTCTCAGGTTTGATCTTACTTAACTGACTAAGGAAAAACAATGAAAATGTAAAGCAAAAATAGAGTCACTAGAGGAATTAATAGTGGCAAAACTTTTTAAGTATGAATGTGATGTGATCCTTCATTTCTTCAATATATATTTTTTACCTAATATTCTAAGTTCTCCATTTTCTCAAGGCGATGGGCAATGTTAGTGTAATTATTGAATTTTTGGAATGATTGATTTAGTCTCTGAAAACTCATTACTTGTTGCAATTTAGTCCTTCTAGAAACTAAATCAAGAATTTCAGACAATCAAGGACTAAAATGACAACGCTTATATAATCTAGGGACCAAAATGTAAGTTTCCTAAAAAATATACCCTACAACTTGAAGCATTTTTTCCCTATTGAAAACAGCTACAAACCCCCTTAAGGATTGATTACTTTATGGCTCTTACTCTTTTCTCCTGCTGAAAAGCCATTGAGGAAAAAGTACAACTGCTTTTTTAATGGTGATTTCACATGTTTTAGAACAGTGCAGATAAATATAAGGAGACCTCTTCAAACAAACCCTTGTCCTCCCTAGCAGTTAATGTCACTAAACCACAAGAAAAGGGTTTAACTAAGAAGCCTGATTTTCATTCACGGTTGGCGAAAACTCCTCAAAGAGCTACAAATTCAGAGGAAGAGGCAATATTGTTTAAAAGTTCAGAACAGAATGTTGTGGACAATAATCAGATACAATCTAATCCCAGAAGTGTGAGCAAAATGATAAGTGCCTTTGAAAGGCAAACTGGTCTTTCTCAGGTATAATTTTAAGTGTTTCACAGTATTACAATATGACTAAAACCCATTTTGGTCTCTCACGTATTTACTTTTTTCTCAATTTGGTCCCTTTTAGATTTTTCTTCTCAATTTTGTCCTTCACAATTTGTTTTGTTGTCAATTTTAGTCCCTCTATCTAGTTTTCTTTACTAAGTTGATTGCATAACAATGTTAATTGAATACGTGACATCATTAATTGATAGAATGACATGTTAATTATCACATGAACACATTTTTTTGTTATTAAAGTTAGTCATTTTGAGTGATTTTCTAATGTTTTAAGATAGATTTTCTTACAAATTTGTTTTTGTGTTAGTTAAAATATTAGATCACTAACTAATGATATTATGTCTTCAATTAATGATAATATCTCACAAATTTAGTTAAATATTGGATAAGGGAACTGGAATTAATAGCAAAGTTTGTGAGGGACTAAAATGAAATGAAAAATCTATGAGGGACTAAATTGAGAAAACGCTAATATGTGATCTCATCTTAAAACAGGTTATGAGATCTCATATTAAACCACCTCCAACTGAATACCAATCAAGTAAAACTGAAACAAAGGCTTCTTCCAAGTCTCAGTACCTGGGAAGGGAGTTGCAACAGGCCCCGGTATATATCGAAGAAAGCCGAAAGAAAACTAACTCAATTGGTCATGTTTCATGTAAGGAAACTGAGAAGTTGAAGGAGTTGAGCACCATAAAAATACTGAATAAGCAAACAGATACAAATGTTAGGAATAAATTCAAAGTAGCACATATAGCAGATACAGAGGAAGATAAATATAACAAAGATTTAATGAGAAGATCCACATTTGAAACAGTTACAATTTCAGGGAAGATACCTGAGAAGCATCCAGAAAGAAATCATCTTCGCAATTTTTTCCGGCCCAGGAAAGATTCTTTAAGCAACACAAGCTATGAAGAGAAAAGGGGAAATGCCTTTGAAGGTTCATATGAGTTCCGTATGCAGATGGATTCATTACATAATTTGAACTCAGTGGAACACTTTGGTGATGATAACTATTGCTCTTTTGAAAGTTCTGGGGCCTGGATTTTCCCGAATGAACCGAGAAATTTCTGTGTAACCACTGGTGGTAAAATTGTAATGGGATTATTGGAAAGTCTGGTTACGAAGCAAACAAGCCATCAAAGAAGCTTGGATTCCTCAATGTTGGAAAATATGGAAAAGGTAATTTAAGACTCCTGGCTACCCTTATGGTTGATTATCGCATTTCTTCGGTAAAACCTTCGAGCTCCCTCACTATCAGTGGCAAAGCTGAAGAATCTCAAGTATTGAGATTACTTGAACAAATAGTTATCTTTTCATTTATGCCAAAAAACATTCTTGGAAAGGAAAAAATAAGGTTGCAGATACTAAGGAAATTTTCTTTATTAGTAGTAAACTATTGAAGCTTCCTTATAGTTTAGCATTCGGCATAACTTGGGTTGTTATAACTTTGGTGTCAAATTTTAAAAGTAAGCTATTTATGATTATAAGTGATAGGTTCACTACCATTATGCTTGTTCTACCTGACTTTTTACCATATCTTGAGCTGTTTTTTATTCTATTTTATTTGTTTTGTGGTTAGAATGCAGCACGTATTGAGACTGGAACTGATAAGATAGATGAAGTTGAAGAATCAAAGTCTAAGAATTCCGATAATAATCAAGATGAAATTTCAGGAGGACCTGTTAAACAGGTTACACTCATTCTTCATTTAGTTAAAAAAAATTTTAGCCTGTGAGTTCAGATATATAATGATTCATTTATCCATAGTTTGTCTTTTAAACATCATAGAATACTCTTTAGGAAGAGTAACACAGGTTGAAATTTCTTTATGCGCTGAAGAATGTTTACATTCATTTTTCCATCTTCTCCTCTCAGGTAATAAAGGTTGCTATCATTGTTGGGTTTGGAATACTTGTTCTACTCACCAGACAAAGAAAAAGCAGGCATGTAAATTAGATTAGTCATTTTTTTTTTCCTATTGTTGTTAATTATATCAGCATTGACTATCTTATGGAGGAATCAAATGTAATTCAATACTGAAATTAACTTAAATCCAGTGGGATTGTTTGATCATCTAGGGCTACAGCTTGACAGATATATACTTATTAGGAAAGATCTGGATGCCTTTAGTGTATTGGGTTTTTGGCAGGTTGATCTGGGTCAATTGTAAAACGGTCCAATTTCTTGACCCGGACCGGTTCAATGCCCGGGTCGGTATTGATATTTTAAACTATGCTTCAGTCTCACATTAGCTTTATGCTGAAACATTGTTAATTCATTGGAATGCAGATGAAAACTAGTTGTGCAAGTTTCAATTCAAATTATTTGAAGGGATCCAATCCAAGTCCAAATCTGACACTGGGTTTTCTGTGAGTTACAGATTCTTTATATTGAAGGCAATAACATGTTTACAAACAAGATTTTTTTTTTTTTTATTTTGCATGTAAATTTCTGTCGATGTATTTCTCACCTACACCTTCTATGTTCTTGCTGGCACGCTCTGATTTTTTTTAGTTCGTTTAGGAATGCTTCAGTGAATATAGTCTTGTAGTCTGGAAGCATTTTCAGATTGTTACAGTTAAATGTTAAATATACCCAAATTTTACTTCCTCTTCTATTAGTAAGAAGCTATGAAGCAGAGAGACGAGGGGCACGATACGAAAATGGATATACTAACAAGCTAAATTCTTAAAATTATGACACAAAAAGATGACTGAAAATATGTTTTGTACATTTTTTTTAAATATTTTTTGAAAATATTTTTTGAAACAGGCTGAAAACAGGAAATGTCAAAAAGATGTTTCTAGTATTTTCAAAAATAAAATTTTGATATTTTGCGACTTTATACAAAAGTAAATTATTTAATCATGTTAATATAATCATTTAATAATAATTAAACTTAAAAGCATATAAAAATTAGCGTTATTCAAGTTAACATAATTTAAATATAAATAGAAATGATTTTCTAATTTTATAAAACAAACAATGTTTATTAAATATTAAAGATTTAAGAATGAAAATAGAATTTCAGAAATTAAAAAAAAAATAGGAAAAATTTCATTAACCTAAACAAGCCCTAAAGATCCATAAATATTGATCGAAAGTGTTAGGGTATAATCGACGACAAAAGATTTCTTATTTATTTAATACTTGATTTAAATTTGAATTTAACACAAAATATTTGATAAGCCTATTTATTTAATATTTGTTCTGAAATATTTGATAAGCACAGGTATTTCAAAAATTTAACAAAAAAGATTTCTTACTTTACAATCAAATATTTGATAAGCCTATTCGATTTTATCTTTGACAAAAGTATTATTAGTACCCCCAACGTATGAGCTCATTTTCAGTTATACTTCTAACATTTTTGTTGTCAATTATACCCCAACCCGGTATTTTTTTGTTTTTGTTTTAAGGTTCTTTAAGTTTCCATTATTTAGAAATCTTTCATTCTCTCAAGATTTTTCTTTCAGAATGTTTGTTATCTTTAACGAACTGGTCCCTGTAATTGAGAAACCCGAAAAATTTCTCCCATCTATTTTTCACAGTTCCGCCAACCACACACAAATTTGCTGATGAGCCTCGAATACAGAGAAATCAAGCAGAAATACCAATAGCTCTAACTCCCGGTGTTAACACACAATCTCCAATAGCGGTGTCGTCGTGGTCGTCGAAATTGAGAAGTAAAATAACTTCAAAACCCCTTTGGAGAGAGAGGCAAAATAGAGAAGATAGGTGAAAGAGGCAGTTGTAAGGGAAGGAAAAGAGATGGAAACGACATAATTTAGGGGAGACCAAGAAGCTGAGGACGACAACGAGAATGACCATGTCGACGAAAACAAGGACAGAGTGGGCGATGACGATGAAGTGTGGTGGTGATGTTTTAGGGTAAGAGAAGAGGGTTGTTAAAGGCTTCTAAGGACCTGCTTGTTAAAGATGACAAACATTCTGGACTATTCTGTAATTAGTTAGGGGTTGGGGTATAATTAACTCAAATGTGAAACGTGGGGGTATAATATAAAAAAAAAATGTTTGAGGTATAAGTGAGAGAGCACGTAGATTTGTTATAAATTTGAATTTTAAACTAGAGGATTTGATAACACTATTATATTTTTCCTATATGTTTAAACCTTATTTATATATAAGTATTGCTCTTTGTAAAACTTAGGCCCAGTTCGTTTGCGCTCTGATTATAATCTGCTCTGATTATAATTATAATAAGCGTCTTCGTTTACGATTTTTTTCTGATCAAATTATAATCATGATTTTTTTATAATTATACACACTCAATTACACTTATACCCATATATATATACCTATAATTACCTATATTTTACTAAATTCACTCACCAATCACAAAGGATAAAATGGTCATTTACCTTAATATTGGGCCATGTTGTAATTACTTATTATTATGTTGGACTAAACTGTAATTTTGCCCAAATGGTTTAGGGTTCAAATTGATATTTTAACATTTTTCTCTCTATATCTTCTCTGTCGTCCTTCTGGTTCCACTCTCTCTCTCTCTCTCTCTCTCTCTCTCTCTCTCTCCAAATATCGCACACAAGACGATAAAGAAAAAAAATAGAGGAAATGAACGAACCAGGTACGATTTGAAATTGGACTGAAAATTCACTAAGCTAAAATAGTCCCAAAATGAAATTGGACTGAAAACGAACCAATACGATATGAAATTGGTCCTAAAACAAACCGATGTGATGTCAGAGTAGACGAGCTGTGATGCCGCGTCCATGGCGGAACCGAGAGAGAGAGAGAGAGAGAGAGAGAGAGAGAGAGAGAGAGAGAGAGAGAGAGTGAGAGAATGTGAGAGAGAGAGGAGATGAGATTGAAATTGAAATTATGCCAAAATGGAGATCATTTTCGGGTCCGCTTCTTTTTTTTCATTCTCTCTCATCTTGTGCGAAACGGTGGACCGTTTTTTCGGTGGTCCACCGAATGTCGGGGCCAAATGCTACACTTTAGTCCTTTCGGTCCACCATTTCGTAGGCAAAAATAAATTCGGTGGACCAAACAAAATAATCACCTCCAAAGTTGCACATGATTATAATCATATTTTCACGCTTTCCAAGGCAAACAGTGACATAATTTGATTTTTCTATAAGCAACAATCACATCCAAACACACTTTTATTATAATCAAATCACATATTACTTTTTCCTACTTTTTCTAACTTTTTCTTCCATTTCTACCCCTATACAATTTATCAATTTCCTTACCCTTCTATCTACAAACCACAATCATTACATACCCATTTCAATAATTTCACACCAAATAATCAACTTTCATCCAAACACCAATACACAAATAATCAACTTTTATTATAATCATACTCTAATTATAATCAGAGCAGATTTTATTAGAAGCGCGAACGAACTGAGCCTAAGAGTGATAAATAGGATACAATTCAATCACATATAAGAACAAGAGATTAAGAGCCAAAAAAAAAATGTATATTGAAGTCCAACTCATAATCAACAAGAGAGAAAAACAGAGAAGGGGAGAGAGGCTTTGTGGAGGAGGAGGAAGAAAATGGGTTTTTTTACTCTAATAATACAAAAAAAAAATATGTACTCTTATCTTCAATTTCTCTTTTCTTTATCAAGATGGGACATGCATTATTATAATATATGTTTCAACTGATACTAACAAATCAGGTCATATCACGTGGCACAACTTAATTTAATTTTTATTTATTTTTAAATAAAAATATGAAAACGTGCTGGACCAGCTTGTGACGCATTTCCAGCACGTTTTTGAAAGAATTTAAGAGAGAGGAGGCCTCCCTCTATTTAAGTGCATGTGTGTGTTAATGTGTTATTGTAGTGTCTTGGAGTGTAGTGTAGTGTAGTGTGTGCAATTTTTTTTTTTTTTAAAAAAACTAATTTTCGGTGAATTAATTAGTAATTAGTATGTGTAGATTTAAGAGTGTAATTAGTATGTGTAGATTTAAGAGTTTAGGGTAAAGGAATTGGTAGGATTTTAAAAATTTAAGAGTTAATAAAATGAATTTAAACTTAAATATTATTTAATAACGATATATTTAAATAAAAATTAATTAAATAATACAGTATTTTTATAAATTTAATTAGATAATTAATTTATTTTTTAGAAAAAAATATTAATAAATCTTGAAAATTATAAAATTAAAGAATTTAGGGTGGACCAAGCAGGCTTCCACGGTAAAGATCTCAGAGAACAGGTACATGTAAATTGGTTTGACAGACATTGGCAATAATTTATACAACTTTTTAATTACCAGTATTTAAGTTGATTTGACAGACATCAGCAATTTATACAACTTTTTAATTACCAGCCATCGGCAATTTATACACCCTAAATTCTTTTATTTTATAATTTTTCAAAATTTATTAATTTAGTTAAAATTATCTAATTAAATTTATTAAAATATTATATTATTTAATTAATGTTTATTCAAATGTATCGTTATTAAATAATATTTAAGTATAAACTCATTTTATTAACTCTTAAATTTCTAAAATCCTACCAATTTCTATACCCTAAATTCTTAAATCTACACATACTAATTACTAATAAATTCACCGAAAATCAATTTTTCTTTTTTTAAAAAAAAAATTACACACACTATACTACACTACACTAACACACATCCTCCCTCATAAATTCTTCCAAAAACGTGTTGGACTGACATGCCTTAGTCTAAAAACGTGCTAGTCATCACACTTTTACTTTTTTATTTTTTATTTTAAAAAACGAAATTAAAATTAAACAAGGCTATGCCATGTGGCACAACTTGATTTGTTGATGCCAGATGAGACGCGTGCTACAGTAACACGTGTCCCATCTTGATAAAATAAATTTATAACTTTGTAGTTGATAATATTTAATATTTATTAACTTTTTAAAAATAAAAGTAAACCTTTTATAACTTTGTAGTTGATAATATTTAATATTTATTAATATATAAATTATCAAAATAACAATATGATATTTAAATTCATATACATCTTAATAAATCTGGACTTGCCATAAAATAAAGGTGAAGACTTCAAATTGGTTTTTTATAAAAAAAAAAAAGACTTCAAATTGTATTCAATATATGAGGCCAATTTTAAAATGATCCTAAATATTTAATTTGTTAAACATTGGTCTTATATATTTTCATAACTTTTTATATTGGTCACAAATTATTGAATGTGATCATATCTTTCTCATTTCAAGTTCAAATGTGATGAGTCGAGAGTTATGAGTTGCTTTTGACGAATCTTTTCTCTATCCAGTCAAAACCATCAACAAACAGGTCAAATCAGGTCCAAAAAATGGGCCGCTTGTTTTACGATTTATCAAGTGAAGTTGGTCATATCTCTCTTGTATCAAGTTCGAATGCGTCGATTTTGGAATTATGTGTTAAATCTTGAAAGATTCTTTCTTTATCCAGTTTTTTTTTGATATATATAACAAACGGTGAGGAAAACAAATACAGCAACATCAAACCATAGCACCTAAGTGTCCACCACATCATGAACACTAACGGGAGCACTTGGGTTATGGCTTCAGGACGCAATCTCTTGAAAAGTAAAATGATTGTCATCAGACAAATTTCTAACCTGATCCACAATAGAATTATAAAAACTTACAGTAGCTATAATAGACCTAATTACCGTAGGCGGCTCCATATTCACGCCCTTCCAGATGATGTCGTTCCTGCATTTCCAAATAACATCAAGCCCCACAAGGATCGTAAGCCAAGCCTCTCCAAAGAGATCTCTGTTTTTCCGCCAACGACGAATCCAAAACCTCAGCCAACTGCGGAATTGTCCATTCCCAGAGTCCGTCCTAAGCGAGAACGGAAGACCAAACCACACAGCTCTAGAAAAACTGCATCGTAAAAAAGTATGAGAAACCGAATCGTCAGTCTCCCCACAGAAGGGACAGACAATTTCTTTATCCGGTTGTGACAACAACAAACAAGCTCAAATCACGCTTTTAAAGGTAGGCTTTAGACAAAAAGTAAAACATCAAGTATAGTCCCAAACCTATTTTTATGACGTGATTTGACATCATTTGCTAACAGTTTCAATTGAACACAAACAAAAAATAATTTTGAACTTGTTGCATTCGAACTTGAAACAAAAAATATATGAGCAATTTTGTTTGTTTGATCACGAAACAAGCGATTCACTTTTAGGATTTGATTTGACCACGTTTGTTAATTGCTCTAACTCGATAGAGAAATTAAAGTGCTCATAAAAAACAACTTGTAGCTCTGGATATTTATCGCATTCGAACTTGAAATGAGAGATATAATCACATTCAGTAGTTTGGGACTAATTTGAAAAATTATGAAAAAATATAAGACAAATTTGAAATAAATGAAATATTTAGGGTTAATTTGAAATCTATCCCATATATTTGAGACCAATTTGAAATTTTGACCTAATAAATAAGATAGATTATTCATTTCAGTGTTCTCTTTATTTCCATGAAGCTGAAGCAGACAAGACAGTGAAGGGTATATAAACCAAAACCCTAGCTTTCTCCCCCAAAACCCCAAATTGGTGGGTGATACAAGCATAACCTTCTTCCTCCCTCCTTCTACAATGACTCGTAGCATTAAAAACCCGAAGAAAGCTAAGAGGAAGAACAAGGTTTACTTTTTAATCCTCTGAACTTTTTACAAATAGCTTTTCTTTCTACTTTCAATACAATATCTCATTTGGGACATCGTCTTATATATATATATTTTTGGGAATGAAATTCAGGGTTCAAAGAAAGGAGATGGGTCTTCATCTTCTTCGATGCCTTCGACTCCGGCGAAAGTGTGGCAACCAGGTGTGGACAAGCTTGAGGAAGGAGAAGAGCTTCAGTGTGATCCTTCTGCTTATAATTCTCTTCACGCCTTTCACATTGGATGGCCCTGTTTGAGGTGACATACGCCTGTTTAACTATGTTTTTCTTTTTCTGTTTGGTTCCCGAGAAAATGGGGAAAATGAAAATTAAAGCCTTCTTGATTAGGGGGATGGTAATCTGTTTAGTTATTGATATTGTTATTGATTCTCTTGTTCCCTATGTAAAGTTTTCTCAATCTTGTTTGAATGTGAATTAGCTGGAACTTTGTGCTTTTCGTCTGTTATTTGAGTTTTGAAGTTTATTATATTCAGTATAGGAGACAAAAAGAATTTGTTAGCTTTACCCAGTTTGTTGTCCTAAAATTTTAGGGAAATATTGTTAACTGAGGATCATGTGGTTGTTGAGTAATGTTCCTCTGCTTGCTATCGAGTATTGATTTTTGTACAAGAATCTTGGGGCGTGTTTGATTCTATTTTTGAAAAACAATTTTCTGTTTACAAAACAATAAATATACATTGTTTTTTGTTTTCAAAACCAAAAAACTGTTTTGAAAAACAAAATCAAACACGCCCTTGTATTCTGAGGCTTTGTGTTTTAATTTCTGCTTATTTAAGTACTTTATGACTTAAATGGGTTTTGACAGCTTTGATATTGTGCGCGACACCTTGGGCTTAGTTCGAACTGAATTTCCACACACAGTATATTTCATGGCAGGAACTCAGGTAAGCTTTACTCCTTATAGGCTTTTGTTTATTGAACATTTTCTTATCATCAATTCCTCAAGGACACTAGTGCATTCTTCACTATCTGTTGGATGTTTTTATTGCATCATCAAATGTAAATGGGAGATATCTTGCATATAAAGGAAGACTGAATGCTGATTGCGCAAAATAACAAACAATTAGTGAGATAAAGCCATTAGCTTCTAATTTTTTCATCCATTTGAGTTATGGGTTTTCTGTTCTGTTGTTTTTACTTTTATATCTTTGATGTTGTCATATTTGTATAATGGTGCTTGTGCTTCAGGCAGAGAAAGCTTCTTGGAATTCTATTGGAATTTTTAAAGTATCAAATATCACTGGGAAAAGACGTGAACCGGTGCCTAAATCTGCTGCTGATGAATCTGGAATGGATAGCGACGATAGTGATAGTGATGATGACAGTGAAGATGAAGATCCTGATAGTTCTCGGTCCCCCATTTTGCAGGTAATTCTCATTCATTTGACTTTGTTGTACTTCAATTCTTGGCTGTTTTAAAATGTTAGATTTTTGTTTTGTTAATTGTTCCTATTCTGTTCCACACTGTAGTTGAGGAAGGTTTCTCATGAAGGATGTATCAACCGCATACGCTCCATGACACAAAGCCCTCATATATGTGCAGCTTGGGCGGATACTGGCTATGTACAGGTTAGAAATTTTCGCACAATCTTTTTTTTTCTTTTTTGTTTTGGTGGTTTATCATTTATATGTTACAATATTCATAGTTTGACACTTTTTTACTGACTACCAGTTTTGATATTGCTTCAACTGTGCCTAAAATGATTACTCTAAAGTTTTCCTTAAGAATTTTAGTGGCGCCGATTACAATCAAGATTACTGTTAGTTATTGACATTTAGTTATTCAAAATGCTTAAACTTGATTAAATATACTCTACTGTTTGTTGGGCGGTTCTTCACTAAGCATTAGTATGTCCTAATTTTGTTTTAGGTATTTCTAGTACTTTGTCATTATGGCTCCCTTCCCTATTTTCATCTATCGAGTTATTCTTGTAACTTGTCTCTATTGAATTATTTCTCACCCTTCTATTTTGCTTATGGTCTAACATTTTGCTATAAACTGTAGGTCTGGGACTTCACCTCACATCTGAATGCTTTAGCTGAGTCAGAAACTGAAGGTGTTCAAGGAGCAGCTTCAGTTTTTAATCAGGATCCACTGGCAAAGTTTAAGCATAAAGATGAAGGCTATGCTATAGACTGGAGTCCTTTAGTTCCCGGAAGGCTTGTATCTGGTACCCCTCAGTTACTCTTCTCTCTATTTAAGCTTAACTTAATCACACATTTTTCGTTTTCTTTTAAATAGTTCAACAATATGAAGTAATCTTGTGATTTATTTATTTTCCTCCTTTTAAAGGGGATTGTAAGAATTGTATACATCTGTGGGAGCCTACATCTAGTGCAGCATGGAATGTTGACAAAACCCCATTTATCGGACATACTGCTAGTGTTGAAGATTTGCAAGTGAGTGTACCTAAACGCTTCCAACAATAATAATTGATGTTTGAGGTTTGAGTATATATAATATAGTCTCATCTCCAATAGGAGTAGTTTTCACTCTATTACAAGACTTATAAGTTCAAGTGATCCATGCAGTGGAGTCCCACAGAACCTGATGTTTTTGCGTCTTGTTCTGTGGATGGAAGTATTGCAATATGGGATACCCGTTTAGGAAAGTCTCCTGCGACATCTTTTAAAGCACATAATGCAGATGTTAATGTCATGTCATGGAACAGGTATTCAATTATCAACTTTACGGTGTTCCTGCAACTTTTGTGCAGTTCCATTTCTCATAGTTATATTGTCCTTACTTCTGGTGAGTAGGTTGGCTAGTTGCATGTTGGCCTCTGGCAGTGATGATGGAACATTTTCTATTCGTGATCTTAGATTGCTCAAGGTATGTCTTGTCTGAGTGTGGTAGTGAAGGTACTTTTCATCTTGTAAATGTTGAGTGAACTATTAATTTAGTCTTGGATTATGTAGGCGTTGTCATTTTAGTATTTGAATTTTTTTAGTGTTTGATTTACTCTCTAACATTTATGTCTCGTTACAATTTAGTTCCTACAGACACTATGTTATACACTGTTATAGTGTACATGAAGAAACTAACGTGTTACTAGTCATGAATTCTTAGAGACTAAAAAACATTAAAAAATCAGGAGCTAAAATGACAATGCTCATGTAATTCACGGATTAGAATGTCAGTTTAATTTGTAAATGTTTTAGTTAATTGCCAGATGACCTTGAGTGGTGTTGTATCCCGTTATCCTTCTAGTTTACATTATGCACCTACAACTGAAGTTCCCATTATGAATTTTTAAAGGAACTTTTTGTCCCACCCACTGTGACTTGGAAGAATCTTCCATATTGTATTATTTGTTACATTTTTCTAAAGAGGAAAAAAGAAAGAGAATTGAAAACCAACGTTGATGTGAATCTGTATTGATTGGTGGGTAGGATGGAGATGCTGTTGTGGCCCATTTTGAATACCACAAGCATCCAATCACATCCATTGAGTGGAGTCCCCATGAAGCTTCTTCTTTGGCTGTTTCATCATCTGACAATCAACTCACGTAAGTAATATGTTATTTATAACAAATATGCTGAATGTGGTTAATCAGCTCTACAATATTAAGTTTGATTTCTATTTTTATTTCTGTGATTTAAAAAAATTCTGTATTGGCTTCAATTACAGAATATGGGACCTTTCTTTGGAAAAGGACGAGGAAGAAGAGGCCGAGTTTAAAGCTCAAACCAAGGAAGAAGTAAATGCCCCAGAAGATCTGCCTCCTCAACTACTGTTTATTCATCAGGTTGGTTGACTGAGATCTTTTTCCAGACTAAAATTTTATTTTGGTCTCTCACATGAGTGTTTTTTTAATTAAATCCCTCGAATTGTTGTAATCAATGTTAGTTCCTCTATCCAATATTTACCTAAATTTATAACATATTATCATTAGCTGAAGACATAATATCGTTTGTTAATGACTTAATATTTTAACTAATGCATACTCGTATTTTATTTTTATATTAACAAAATTAATTTGTAAAACAAATCTGTAAATTTGATGTAGAATCTTAAAATTTTAGAAGATCACTCATAATGACGAACTTTGATAACAAACAAAATGTGTTTATGTAACAATTAACATATTGTCTTATCAATTTAGTTAAAACCTAGATAGAGACTAAAATTGATGACAAGACAAATAAATTGTGAGGGATCAAACAGAGAAGAGAAATCTAATTAGGATTAAATTGAGAAAAAAATGAATACATAAGGGACTAAAATGAGGTTTTAGTCTTTCTCCATCATGGTAGTGCTCCCTGATCGATAATCTTACCAATTTATTTGTGTTGAATTGGAAAACAGGGACAGAAAGATCCTAAAGAACTACATTGGCATACCCAGATTCCTGGGATGATTGTGTCTACAGCAGCAGATGGATTCAACATCCTCATGCCTTCAAATATTCAAACTACCTTGCCTTCTAATGGTGCTTGATACATGCACTTTTCATTGGTATGGATATCTCCTGCTAAATGAATAAATTAACATTTTTAGTCCTTAGATTATATGAACATTGTCATTTTAGTCCTTGATTTTTTGAAATGCTTAATTTAGTCTTCGAAAATTCATGACTTGTTACAAATGAGTCTTTTCTTAAACACCTTATTGGTATACAACTTAGTCTCTGGAGAGACTAAATTGCTACGAGTTATGAATTTTTTAAGATTAAATCAATCATTTCAAAAATTCAAGGACTAAACTAACAATGTCTATATAATTTAAGGTTTAAATTGATAGTTTACTCCCTGCAAAATCATGACTTGTATCTGCTGTATCTTCCTTCCTACAGCCATGGCTACGAGAGTCTTGGATAAGATTCAGCGGTATTCACAGGGTGCAAAAAGAATTTTGCTGTACATTGATGAGTGTTTAAAATGTCAACTTTTTTTTTCCTTTTCTTTTTCATCTTTTGCTTTTTCATTCCTTTTTTTTTTCCTTGGATTGGAAGTTAAAGTTTACTGAAATGTGAAAGTTGGCATTTATTATTATTTTTCTTGTTTACTTCATAAGGTCATATAGATTGAGGAGGAAATAGAGAAACAATAAATAAAAACTTAACAGAGTTCAGCATCTTGGAGTTGAGAGATGTTAGCCAAACTCGGTATTTTTTTAGATGATTTGGATTGGTAAATAAAGAAAGAGATAGACTATTCAAATAAATCAGAAAATTACTTAATGATTAGCCATAAAACCCCATGGAAAGGAAGTTGGTTGAAGAAAAAGAAATGTAAATTTTAACTCCAATTGAAAAATATAATGAAGTTTATCGTTAATTTATTGAAAAAAATATAATTAAAAATTGATAAAAAAATTTTGGGATTGACTAGTGCAATTTCATAGAGTTTGAAACTAGTTTAGGAATTGACTTTTACCTTAGTTATCAAATGGAGCTGTTGAGCAAAGTGAACCGTGAATATTTGCAAAAGACTTTGTAGGAAAAATCTTGCAAAGACATTCCGACATTCAAATTAGTGAGAGATGAGAGAGGGAATAGTAAACTAAAGAGAGAATCTAATCTAAATAAAGGTGAGCAAGGTCCTTCAACTAGGACCATAGTTCTTAAATTTCTACACGAATTAAGATAATCAAGATAAAGAAAAGGAAGTTTTTCTCAAAAAAAAAAAAGAAAGAAGTTTTTCAATCATTGACTTAAATCCATTGCCGAATCGAACCCTATTGAGCGAAATATGGAGGTACTTATGGAAGAACGGGCCAATTCAAACTTGATTCCTTGGATCAATTTCAAAGATTAAGTTTAAAATAGCCCCAAATCCGAAGAAAATCGGACCCGATGAACCCCAAAAAGGACCAAAACGAAATGCAGCAAAACGAAGCATTTTTCTCAAAATTTCCATGTGCAAAATGATCCTTAGGAGTCGAAAATGAGTACCCATATGAAATCTGATCAAAACCGAGCTCAAATCGTGCGAAAATGGTGTTTTTTTTTGGATAATTGAAATTGGGAGCATAATTGAAACTAACGTTTCACATTGGGGGCACAACTGACACAAATGAAACGTTAGGGGCATAACTGAAAATCACCGCAAACGTTAGGGGCACGAAAGGGTGTTTTGTCTTCGTATTAAAATGATAGATGAAATTGCCATTAAACGACTTATTAGCAAATTAATAGATCACTTCGGAATGGCATATACATCACACATCCTAGATCAAGTAAAGACTCTGGGTTCCGGCAAGTTACTGCTACATCCATTTCATCTCCTTTGTGTAAATTATTATTTCATATATCTTTCAAAAAAAAATTGAAAATATTTAAAACAAATAGGTTGTCATCAATTATGTGGCACCAAGCGTGTACCCCTAATAGAAAATGATGGGCAGAGATTCCTTAAAGTCTAAAGTATATGAAGTGCCAAAATGAAGGGGAGGTTCGTATTTATTTTCAAAATCTTTCATTTTTCTTTGTTTTTACCTCCCTTCTCCGTGTCATTTTAACTGGTTTAAAAGATTATCTTGGACTTATCTTTTCCCAAAAATGAATAATCTAAGAATGGAGGATGAAGTACCTTAAACTATAAAGTAAAATAGGTTACATATTAATGGGTATGGAGATTTGACATTCTCTTTTTATCCCGCTCCACCCTTTCAATCTCTCAAACTTCATTTATTTATTTGTTTATTTTTGGCCAGACTCCAATCTTCATTTATTATTATTGTGATTTCGCAAATTCAAATATAGAAAACATTCTGTGACCAACCGTTTACCCTTAAGTGGAGGACCAGCGACGAAGGGATTAGTTGTTGTTTTCGACAATGAATACCCTTGGTTTAAAAAAAAAAAAAATTAAACAAAGATAATGAAGACCTAGTTTTTAATCATGCATTATTATTATCACTTCACAAATTTAAAATACCTCAATTAGAATATCAAAATAAGGGGAAAGCCTACGAAGACTTAAGGAATTAAATTACATAAGAATTAAGTTGTATATTTTAGTTAAATGTAGGATCAGCAACTAGAATTCTAACTTTTTATGGGTTGTGGCATTGGCAGGGAATTGTAAGTGGTGGTTTGATTTATTTTCGTTCAGTTTTGGACTATATATGAACCAAAAAAGGACCTGTCTGTTCAAGCTTCTGCGAGTTTTACCCATCTACAAACATTTACAAGCATACTTCTAAACAATGTCAACTTCTGCCTCATTTTGCTTCTTCAAGCTGCGATCGTACGCTATCAGGGTCCGACAACTTGTTTATGCTGCCAAAAGGACAATAAAATGGCATCAAGAACAAAGAAAGAGAAGTTAAATTTGTCAACAAGGTATGTACATTCAGAAGGAAAACACTTATATCAAGTTACTCCAATCACAAGTTTTAAATACATTGTCTCTCTCTTCAATGATTGATCATGTAAAAAGTGGTGTTTAATATTCTCTTTCTATCATGATTGGTCATATATAAAATTTTTGCCACGTGTCAAATATTGATTGGAAAACTTATAGCAATGATATAAAGAACTTGATATAAGTTTTACCCTATTCAGAATTGACAACATATGCGATCAATCAATTCATAAGATGTCATCTAATTATGCTAGCATTCAACTCAAACTCACCAGATTAGCAAATGATCTCTATATTCCAACTTTTCACAAATCCAATCCGGAACTAGTTCTAGCAATAAATTTAGCTGCTCTTCAACTTCTCCTGATAATACAAATAAGAAAGATTAATTAGCAAAATGAAAATGATGGACAAGCTGATCGTCAATTATAATTCTTATATATAGTTGTCTTACTTTTGTCAACAATACTGAGGTCACCCCAGATTATCTTGCTTACGAGCTCCGATCTTGCGATAACAAAACGATCAATTGAATGAATCAAGAGCTGAATCATGTTAAATAGCTTAGGCAGCTTGGCAATCATTTCTCGCCTTCTCTTTGCTTGCGAGATAGCTGGATTTCTTTCCTCCATAGCTATTCTCTCCTTTTCTCTAATCTGCAAGCACACGCTCAATTACAGATGGTCCTAATCATCTAAAAGCGAGTATGTATTAATGTTAGATTCACTAGACTTAATATGCCAAAAGGAAGGTAAACAACCTATATGCTATACTTATGCCAGGATAATCAATAAACAGTAGGAAATAGTGCACATTACAGTAGTACTGATGAGAATAACCAAGCATCAAAAACCAATAGCATTTGTGAGTGGTAAAAAACTAACAAGAATACACATTCAATGTGAAGTGGGCACCATGGCTTCTTATGAATCATATAAGAGTATAACATATTTTTAGAGTTATGCAAATAAACCTAAGTAGAAATTATTATCATAGGACCAGTAAGCTTTTTCCTTGTAGCATTATAAGTGAGGTTAAGGGGCATACCGATTGTAGAAGATCCTCTGGGAGAATATCAGAACTATCATCATCAATTGACAAACCCCCTGAATCATCAGCTTCATTGTTTGTCTCCTGATTTTTCACTGGAGTGTCAAATTTCAAAGACTTGAAACGGGATGGACGCCTAACCAACTTGTTTGGTGAGCTGGAAGAGCTGTCGTCTGGGCTATTGTAGCACCTCTTTAGCGGAGGCAATGGAGATGGAGTAGAAACAAGTTTAGCAGGCGTTGACATGGCAGCAATGTTTCTGAGAGAATCATCTTCCTTCTCTTCATAGTAGGTTTCTTTAATTGGAGTGGCAACAAGAGCACAGGATAAATTCGGACGGGCTGGAGAAGCACATACAGTTGGAATCATATTAGAATGAGATATAGTGTCTACACTAGCACTATAAGTCGAATTAACTTTCGAACTCAAATCTGAAACCGCAACAACAGCTTGGGGGTGAAATGAATCGGATGGTAGTTTTTGGTGTGCGTCATCCACCTTATTCCACATTGATTTCTGGAAAGAATGCCTTCTGAAAGATGGGGGCAGATGAGTGGCTCTAGCTAGTTGCTGATGATGATCTTCAATTGAAATATTGACAGGTACTGACAAGTTCTCTTCCCCCTTTGCAGACTCTGAATTATCTCCATTTGCATTATCCTGCAAGCATGTAGGCTGTGCAGCTGGATGGTGAGGTTCACATAAATACCCATTGCAGTCTCTGTATGATATGAGTTTAGCACAGTCTGAGTAGGGGATATTCAATGTTTTCGAAAGCTGCTCTTCCGTAGGGTAATTGAACGGCTCAGGCAGTATTCCTTCCGGAATTTCATCACCCTGAATTTATAAGAATAAGGTTTTTAGATCTGTTGGGATGTATGGTGAAAGAAATGCATATTTGAGATTACAATAGCAACACTTATATTCAAAAGTATACTATAATCAATTTTAAGACAATTATTATTCATGAATTTGAGTGTAGAATCAAGTGTCACTATAAAATTTCTTTCCCATAGTGAATTTTATAACATTAGCATCTCTATTACTGAGAATTTCCCTGGAAAAGGACATTGCATATCTACATTTATTATGAAGACGGATTACCTATGGCTGTGGGTGTAGGTGTGTGTACATCTAAGTATCTTATACAGACATACACATACACAAGGGACGGTCAACAATAATGTATTCATTCAGATCGGTTAATCTATTTGTTAATCTATCTTGTGGTTCAATATCTCAAACAAGAAAATGATCACCACACTGCATCTTTTCATAGCAATTGACTGATAAGCGATAAGCAATGAATCAATTTTCAAGCAATGCAATATTTTTAACACCTAGCTAGATATGATAAGTAACATAATTGGTATTGTTTTATACCTCAGGATGTGATGTATAATGATCTCTTAGCCGCGTCATTAATAACTTCCTCACCGCAATTTCAGATTCTAATGCATCGGGATTTATTGTAATATGGATGTCTGGCTCCATACAGCTTGTCCGTTTATCAAACATGAGTACTTTCTTTAAAACAAGAGCCTCTGGTAAAATATATTTCAACTGGGCCAGATGACCATGAGTAAACCTCCTAGAGAATTGAAGTTACAGTAGAAAAAGAATAAATTAGTTAACAATGCCTTGCTATAATACATAGATAACAGATCCAATTCTTCGAACAGACAATTCATAACATAAAGTGATCGAGAAAACCTACTTTTTGGTCCCTGAATTGTTACCGAATCACCGATTTAGTCCTTGAATTCTAGGAAAATACGAATAAGTCCCTGAATTTTACACTACCATCAACCTTTTAATCCCTAAATTGTAAAAAAATACGAATCAGTCCCTAAATTTTACACCATCGTCAAACTTTTGGTCCTTGAATTGTAGAAAAATACCACCGTCAACCTTTTGGTCCTTGAGCTGATTCGTATTTCCCTACAATTCAGGGACCAAAAGGTAGACGGTGGTGTAAAATTCAGGGACTGCCTCGTATTTTCCTACAATTCAAGGACTAATTCGTTGACTCAATAACAATTCATGGACCAAAAAGTAGGTTATCTCTAAAGTGATCTATCTATAATACACAAACAAAATGTCAGTACCTATGAGTAAGACGTTCAACAGGACGGGAGATATTGGTGAAAGTTGTAGACAAACGTTTCAATTGCAACACTGAAATGGAAGTCTCCAAACTCTTGAAGAACTCTCCCAAAATCTCATAGCTACGCATACATAAAACCCTAAAGTTAGTGCCAAAACAAAACAGGCCATAACAGATTTAGATGCTAAAACCCACAAAACAAAAACACATAAGAATATATACTTTTCCGGAAGCTTGACAAGCTCTTCAGATGTGGATTCGGCCTCGGAAGGAATTGCAATCTTCCTTCTAACAGATTTGGAGTGCACCGTACGATCATGATCTTGCTTCTTCTGTCGCAATGTGCGTGAGAGTTGAGGGGTTTTGGGATCTGATGAAGATGATTGTGAGGATTTGGAGGCTGAATCCTTAGATCTAAAGGGTAACAACGATTTAGCCTCTGAAGAGCTCATCCTTCTGAGAAATCTGGAAAGGAATTCTATCAGAGAAATTTTTGGTGATTGATTGAAAATGAAGAAGAAGTGAAAGCTTTTGATTAGGCTAAAATAGTGAGAGTGGGTTTTCCCGCCAAAATGACCCGTTATCTCCTGCGGCTTAATAAGCCTGATGATTAGGAAGAGTTTTTTTGTTTTTACACGAGGCTCATTTAAGGTGAAGAAAGTGATGGATTAAATTAAGAGAAAATCTACTATTTTTGGTTCCTAAACTTATATCGAGTCAATGACTCACTCTCTGGATAATCAAAGTATACTACTCGGTCCATGAATTATTGTAATTATCAATGATTTGGTCCCTGGGTTAAACTCAAGGACCAAAAAGTACAAATTTAGTGACCAAATAGTATAAATTTAGTACAAATTTAGTGACCAAATAGTATAAATTTAATACAAATTCAGGGACCAAAAAGTATAAAATTAGTTTGAATTCAGGGACTAACTAGTATTCATTTAATACAAATCTAGGGACCAAAAAATATAAAATTAGTTCAAATTTAAGGATCAAATTGTCACTAGGAACCAAATAGTTGATAATTAAAATATTTCAGAGACCAAATTATACATTTTGATTATTCGGTGATTGATTAGGTGACTCGATGTAAATTCAAGAACTAAATAATAAATTTTCTCTTAAATTAGTCTCTCATAATCTCTCAACTTTTTCTTCATTATTATTGTAATTGTCTAGTCTCTCATAGTTTTCTCTTAGATAGAGGAGCTTACTATTCTATTCCCCCACATTCCCTTCTCTTTTAATCTCTTAATTTTCAAATATACATTTTTTTAGATAATTTTCAAACATACTATTAGTATATGCTAGTTGCTTCATCTCATTTTATCAATTTTTCGATAACAATGTATTTTTAAATTTCTATATATATACAAATGCATTTTTGGAATTTAATTTTAATAAACAAGAGTGGTTCCATTAAATAGAGATGACAAAAAAGTTTAAAAAACTAAAGTATATTAACTCAACAATTTTAAAAAATAAAGCGTTAGCCCTTATGTCAAAAGTTAAAAAATCAACATATATTTTTTAAAGAATTAATTTAAATTTACTTTTAAAAATATTTAGGACAAATGGGTTGTCACCAATTTTGCACCACCAGGCATATATATATTAGGGACTTTGCGTGCCCTAACGGGCACGCAAATATGTATGTAAAATAAATAAGGGACTAAATTGTTAACTTAGTAAAGAAAGAGAGACCAAATAGTAAATTTTCTCTTATTTTTAATTTCATAGACTATAGTTTTAAACATGGACGACCAGAGAAGGGTGGAGCCATATAAAATTAGANGGGTGGAGCCATATAATATAAGATATGGGTAATATGGGTGCTAATAGGAAATGAAAGAAGGAGATTCGTTGAGAATGTATCTTCCTTAAGCATATCAATGCTAAAATGATGGGGAAATTTGCATTTATCTTCAAATCTTCCATTTTTCTCTTTCTATATTTTCTTCCTTTCTCTTTGCAACTTAGACTGCGTTAACACCGCTAAAGGTCAAAGTGCAATTTTGGTTTCATAACTTTTATTAGGGTCTTAATTTGGACTTACAACTTTTTTTGTTATATTTTTTATCTTGTATCTTTTGCTCAGATTTGGTCTCAGGGTCTCATCTTTTGGTTAAGTTGTAGATTGACCATATATTTTTGCAAAAAAATTCCCAATGTTAGTCTCACTTGACTCAAATATATGAAACTAATTTTGCACATGACCAAAATAAATGGGATCAATTTTGCAACATGACTAAAAGATGAGACCAATTCTATAACCTGACCTAAAGAGATGAGACGAAAAGTGCAACACGAGACTCAATCTGCAACTTGAACAAAAAAAATTATGAGACTAAAAGTGCAACAAAAAAATTTATGAAACCAAATTGAGACCTAAACAAAACTTATAAGACCAAAAGTGCACTTTGGCCCTGCCAGAATAAAGCACCCTTCTATAAATTAAGAACAAAAATAAGAACACTGATCATGACTTGAAGCAGCAGGTACATCAGTGAAATAGTTAATAAACCATCCGAATTTCTTTAAAAAGCAACAAATGTGAAATTCTGACCAAGTTTGACAATAAAATCACATATTATACAAAACCAAACAAATAAAAGCTTTCAAGAAGACAAATAAAAACTATTTCTTGAATTAATAAAACAATAACATGTACAACCAATGGAAATTTCAGAATTAATAATTTAACAAAAACCTATCCAACAGAGTAGTGTTCTTCAGAATCATAGAATTTAGAGTTTTGATCCCCACCTCTTTTTCCATATGCTTATTTTATAATCTGATGATTTGAAGTGATATAATAATTTGTGAAGCAATGACAATACACACAGGCTTCCATCTGGTTTGAATCACAAACATTCCAATAACAACTATGGTTCTCAATGTATCTGACAGAATTCAAAATCATCTCAAGAAAAATAAATCATCCAGAAGTATAGTCAAGAGCTGTGCTGCAACACCATGAGAAAGACCAAAGATGTAATATAAGTCCCAAATTATCAAAACTCAAAAGATGAGATTCAAACATCACAAATTGTAGATGATATTTTAATGATAAGTTTGTGATTGATTTTTCTTTCTCTTGGTCAACTGACTAATTAGGACACATATGAGAGAAAAATCGTCTAAATCAAGTGTTCAGCTCAGATATATAACAACTGAAATAAGAAAAAATCATATTTGAGAAATAACAGTGAAACAAATAGAAAACTTTGAAGGCCTAAACGAAATTTATCCTATAGTTTGAGCATCAAATGAAATTTTGACCTATTGACAAAGTGAATAGTTCTTGAGGCAGCAGATACATCTGTGAAATAAATAAACCCTCAAAATTCCTTCAAAACCAACAAATGAAGAATTCTGAAAATGTTTGAATATGAGATCAGAAATTATACAAAGCCAAATAAAAGAGACAAGACAGAGTTGAACACTTGAACAGTAAGCTCATGATGTATTATTCACATATTTGATTTCAATGCTCAGGTTACATTGGCAATAATACACAAAACCAAATAAAAACTGCTTTCTGAAATGACAAAACTATGACGTGTAGAGCCAATGGAGATTTCATGATTCACAATTTAAAAAAAATAATCATACAGCAGAGTAGTGTTCAGAATACAACAACAACAATCAAAACCTTTTCTCACTAGGTAGAGTAGTGTTCAGAATGACAGAATTTAAAATTTTGTTCGCCAACTTCCTTTCACTATATTCTTATTTTATAGTCTGTTCGTCGAGACTTAATAATTAACAATTTAGAGGCTTCCTTCGGGTGTGAATCACAAAAATTCCACAAAAAGCTAGAACTGTGGTTCTCAATGTATCTGACAGAATTTAAAATCATCTCAACAGAAAATCAGAAGGACAAGTAACCAGAACATGTGAAAACTTGAACTGAATGCAGAATACAGAGTAAGATAAACAAAATAAAATGTTATTATCTTGAGAGATTCAGTTTTACATCACATAGTTTCAATAACTGAGGAGCTTCATACTTAACGGAAACCATTCTCATTTTCTCACCATATAACCTATCGTGTTAAGAATTATTCACACAAACCTTGAATGAACTATTACAACATTCATCTCCTATCCATTTGATGAAGCACTCATTTACTTCAATAACTAATAATTTAAAACCATGTTATCTACCAAGTCAGCAGGTAGTGCTAGAGTCAAGACTCCTTTGTTAAGCAGGAGCTTGAAAGCTGTGTTCTCATCACTAGCCAATTTTAAAGAAAAATCTTAAGCAACAGCCAACAGGTACATCTAAGAAATGATTAACAAACAGTGGCAGACACTCATTTTGTTTAAGCAAGTCATAGAGGTAATAATAACACATTACCAGTTTGAAATTATGATATAATTAAACAGAGTAGAAACCATGCTCGACAATGACAATGAGAAAACCTCCATACTCATGATATAAGTTAAAAGAAAGAAAATGTGCTGTTATCTCGAATGATTTAATTTCTCTTCATACAGTTTCAATAACTGAGGGGCTTCATCCTTAAAGGGATTCACAAATTTCTGGTGGAACTTCTCTTCAGAAACCTGAAAGGGGGTACAGCTAGGCTTATTCTTGATCAAACCTCTAGTTTGAAGAAACAGCAAAACAGAAGCCCTAGGAATGACTCTTTTCTCCAAAGAATAATTAATAAGTATTGGGTATTTAGCAAGCACCGAGGAATCCCAACCCACTTGGTTGACAAAAAACTCCATCACTGCCTCAATTTTACGATCAGATGCCATCATACAGAAAGGACGCCTGATGAATGCTTCACTAAGAGTTTCATCGGACCAACCCCACTTCTCATACAATTTAACCTTTCTCTCCCACGTTGATTCTTTTATAGATACTCTTGCGCTTAATGCCTCTATGAAAGTCGATTTTGAAGGATGAAACCCCAAATCCTTCAATTTGTTTAGCTCCTTTCTGAAGTCATCTGCACTACAGCTGAATATTCTAGGCCACATACGAAGTAGCTGACCAATGTTTGAGTCAGACACCCCATAGTCTTGTAAAACCTTAACTTTCTGTTGAATATATTTATCATAAATGGGTCTGGGGCAACGTTTAATAGATTTCATGGTCCATTCATCAGAACAAAGAAAACTATTAATCAAATTATAATTAGGGATTATCCGATTCTCTAGGCTATTGACAAACACAACGGGATCTATTACCATGATTTGGGCAAGTAGGGAGGTCGAAGCGCCTTTAGACCTAAAAAACATCAACTTGTGTGCAATGGTGGTTGCAGAAAGAATCGTGGGCTTCCTCGTAATGATATCTCGTATCTTGGAATCTGAAAGATTAAGGCTTCGCAAGAGTTTAACGACGGCGTCTGGATTCTCCGAATTAGTGAAAGAAACACGATGCGAAATCACAACCCTTGATGCGGTTTCTGGGGATAACCCACAAGTATTGACGAGGTAATTGATTCGGAAAGCGTCCTTCTCCGAAGTGCCTATGGATGTACTGTAATTGTGCCCTAGAGGGAAGAGGCTACGTTGTGAAAGAACACGAAGCAATGGAATTGGAGAATTTTGGGTCAAAACCTTAAGGAAGAGAAGCGATTTGCGATGACAATGAAACATTGCTGATAACGTTTGCATACCTTCTTAATCTGAGTTTCTCGTGAACTTGAGAAGGATATAAGATAGCGACTTCTGCTGAGTACGAATCTGCAATTGCTGATGAAGAAGTTCACTGCGAAAGATTCTTGCTCTGGAACGACGATTGTGGTGGTGGTTTAAGGAGGCAAATGGATTTGGGAATTGGGATGAAAATGATCTTCAAATCTGAGAGTACATGGTCAAAAACCCTAAAACCTTCTAGAATTTGGGATGAGAATTAAGAGAAGAGATGTTTGATTGCTAGACTGGAGGGTATTCAAAAAGCTTGCCTCCTCCAGGTTTCTTTTGTACCACTTTTTTTTTTTTGGCCTGATCTTTTGTACCAACTTTAGAACTTGTGTATTGGCCAAAAAAAAAAAACTTTACAACTTGTGATTATTTTAATACTCAGTCATATTCACGTCGGGAAATCATAATACCCTAATGAGGATCATAATACCAAGTACTAGTGTATTAAAATTGTGACTAGGAGAAAGAAAAGTATAAACTATAGTAGAGATGCTCAAGGATAGTAATGAAGATTTGGTGGAAGATAGAGGCTTGATTGAGAATATTGGGCCTAATTTCTTCCAAAACTTGTTTCACGATGTGTATATAGTATTTTTTATCATATTAAATTAAATATATATTTTTTAATTTATTTAATTATTAACGGTCTGATTTTTATTGAATTCCGATTGGACTACTGAAGCTCAAATCACTATTTTCGACTGATTCAATGGCCGATCTGATTTTAAAAACCTTGGTAAAATTAATAAGGAATGAGAATGATAATTAAGGCAAAAGACTCTTTCGTGCCCCTAACATTTGCGTACATTTTCAGTTATGTCTCTAACGTTTCATTTGTGTCAGTTGTGCCCCCAATGTGCAACGTTAGTTTCAATTTGGCCCCAACTTTGACTCAATGCTGATGTGTCACTTTTTTTTTTACTTATGTATCAATTTGTTTTTCTAAATTGAACATATGACAAGATGACTAGATAAATAAAACATCCTTGATTTAATTTTTATCCACCATGACATTTCCTATGTTGACCACAACAGTAATCTTGCCACATGTTCAATTCAGAAAAACAAATTGACACATAAGAAAATGCCATGGTGGATAAAAAATAAATCAGAGATGTTTTATTTATCTAGTCATCTTGCTACATGTTCAATTCAGAAAAAAAAAATTGACACATAAGTAAAAAAATTGGCACATCAGCATTGAGTCAAAGTTAGGGACATAATTGAAACTAACGTTTCACATTGGGGGCGCAACTGACACAAATGAAATGTTATGGACATAACTGAAAATGCACACAAACGTTAGGAGCACGAAAAGATCTTTTACCTGATAATTAATTAATGACTGAAATGAGATATTTTTTTAGATAATAAAATATATGTTCAATTATAATATGTAAAAGTCAAAAATGTATATAGAAAAGCTAGTGGTTTGGTTTGGATAATTTTATGTTTGCCAAACCATTAGCTAAATTAAATTAATCAATTTTAATACACTTTTAATCAAACTAAATTTTTCATTATTCAACCGATTTAGTTTAGTTTTATTTCGATTCAATTTTGAACCCCACTAATTGAAATGAAATCTAGTATATCAACTCCATTAGTCTTAGGATGAGGTGTTTAAGACTTTGAGGAAACTTTTGCTTTTTTTTTTTTCTTTTTGTCAGAGATAGAAATGGACAAAACACTTAACACATGTGTTAGTCATTATTCCCATATAAAACCTCTACTTATTTCGTATGAAAAGTTGTTTTTGTTTGGAGGATCATTCATGATACAGTGCATATTATTGAATTATAACACCATAATATTCCTATAGAACGAGTTTGTGCGTTCTGCAAATCTTTGGATGAAAGTAAATATCACATCTTCCTTTGGTGTCCTTTTGCCAAAGCTGTTTGGTTGGACATTATTCCTCCTGCTTTAGTCATCTCAAAATCAAGGTTTTTCAATATTAATTGTTGGCTAAGATTTTGGGCTAACAATTGGAGGATGGATCACGAAAGATTTGAAGAAAACTCTTAATTTACATATTTATGACTTTGTATTACATTTGGCATATGAGAAATATGGTGGTTTGAAGAGAAAGCCATATGAATACAAAAGCCGCTTTTAGTTGTATCTCAAGTCATGTTAGAAACTACATGGACTTTGCTAAGTTGAATAAGACTCAACATAGCAAAGTAAGCAATCTAAACTTCCAACAGGGTCCTCACAAAGAATCTGTGTTTTTCAGTAAGGATTGGATGACTATCAATCTAGTCTCTAAGAAGGGTCAAGTGGTTCTATTGGTTATTGTGGCAAGAGACATGGTTTGGAAGCATCTATTTGTGAAAACATTGAAGGGCACAATAAAATAAGTTAGAGTAGATGATTGCAATTTGCTTAGCTTATTTAGACACTGCTTGCTGTATAGGAACGAAGCTAATGGCACCGTTGTGTTCATAGCTCCCCTTAGGATTTTTACTCTAAGCACCAGAGTTCCAAGCAATTGAAATTACAAGATAATTGATGACATTGAGTTGTTGAAGATGCAGAATGCTTTAGCATTTACCAAGTTGCCTTGTCCTCATATCAACTGAAAGAATGTAATTGCTAATTGAGATTTTCCAATAGGTTGGGGTTTCTATAATTTAGGGCTTACTTAATTTGTTGGTTTTTGCTTGTATCGTTTATTTTATTGGACTTGTATGCTCTTTTCTTTCAACCAAAAAAAAAATTTAAGTTATATTTTGTTATTGATGCTCTAAATGTCTTGTGGTGTGACCGTGAGACTTTATTATAGAGATTATGTATATTGATAAATTATGATTTGAATAATGAGTATTATTCAAATATGTGTTGAGATGATTGTCTCAATTTAAATTTCTATGGATTACATATGTGTAGGCTTATGGTCTGAGTTAAACCTACACCATGCCCATCACATGATCCTAAGAAGGGATCGTGACAATTTCTATTAGATAGAGGTGACAAAACAGATAAAGATAATAATATATATTCAAGGAATAACTTAAATATAAAACATATAAATTATTGCATCAAAAGCTTAAATTATTAATTCATTTATTTTTCAAAAAAAAAATAATTTATAAATTTACTGTTAAAAAATATTTACAACAGGCGAGTTATCACATCAATTCTGCGATACCAGACATATACACCAATAAAAAATGAAGGAAGAAAATCTACTAAATTAAAGTACGTATCTCCCTAAACACATATAAAGTGCCAAAATGAAGAAGAGATTTTGCATTTATTTTCAAGATCTTTTGAATTTTCTCTTTCTATCTTTCCTTCTCTTATCTATCACTTTAACCTCTGGCAAAAAAAAAAAATCTATCACTTTAACCGCTTTAAGAGATAAACGCGTCAAACAATCTTTTTCAAATACATCTTCAAATTTTGAAGTAAAAAGGTTATCATTTTAACCTATTACTAATTTAAAATTTAATGATCTAATTGTTGTAGTTAGATGGATAAGATTTATATATATGTATATTTAAAAAATCATATACCACAAATTTAATATAAAAAATAATTAGCTAACTATTGTTTTATTTATTTATTTAAATTTTATTAAAAGAATATTAATATAAAATGTGACCAGTAGCTCAAGTGGACAGTTGGGCTCTCTCAACAATGTCGATCACTCTCCATCCACCACTTGAGATTGAGAGGCAGCAACAATAGCAATGTTTATAGAAAGGAAGAAAAGTTTAAACTGATTTTACCACATATTCTTAACTAAGATGAGAACAAATTGATATCTGAACTTGATATCCATCGGTCTCCATCACTCCTAAAGAGGAATCAGCAAAAAATGTTTAGAAAGTGAGAAGACTTTGAACTGATTTGATGGATATATCATATAGGTTGAGAAACGAAGATTGATTCATTCATGTGCTTACTCCTACTTAAACTTTCTCTTACGAAAAGTAAAAAACACTGCTAGAATAAAGCACCCTTCTGTGAATTAAAAACAAAAATAAGACGAGTGATCATGACTTGAAGGAGTAGGTACATCAATGAAATAGTTAATAAACCATCAAAATTTCATTAAAAAGCAACAAATGCGGAATTCTGAATAAGTTTGACAATAAAATCACATATTATACAAAACCAAACAAATAAGGGACAAGACAGAATAGAAGAGTATGCTCTAGTCATTTACTCACATCTTTGATTTCAATGCTCAAGTTACAGGCAATAATACATAAACTTTCAAGAAGACATATAAAAGCTATTTCTTGAATTAATAAAACAATAACTTGTACAACCAATGGAAATTTCAGAATTAATAATTTAACAAAAACCTATACAACAGAGTAGTGTTCTACAGAATCATAGAATTTAAAGTTTTGCTCCGCACCTCCTTTTCCCATGTGCTTATTTTATAATCTGATAATTAGAAGTGGTATAATAATTTGTTAAGCTATGACAATACATAAAGGCTTCCTTCTGGTTTGAATCACAAACATTCCAGAAACAACTAATACTATGGTTCTAAATATATCTGACAGAATTCAAAATCATCTCATAGGTTCCAAATTATCAAAACTCAAAAGAGGATATTCAAACTTGAATTGACAGCATGATATAGAAGAAGAGAAAAAAAATAAAATGATATTATCTTGAGAGATTCAATTTTTTTCCTCTCTTGTACATATACTAATAAGACTATAAGATAGTTGGTAGAGAGAGGACAAAAATCTCATTTTAGTCACAAATTGTAGATAAGTTTGTGATTGATTTTTCTTTCTCTCTTTGTCAACTCACTAATTATGACACATATGAGAGAAAAGTCGTCTAAGTCAAGTGTTCAAGTAATATATAACGACAGAAATCAGAAAAAATATCATTCTTGATGTTAGAAGTCAAGATTTTATTTATTAGAGTTAGTTGGTTAGTAGAATATTAAATGTGGTAGGTGTTGTTGGTGTCTTTAAATATGTGTCAAGTCCCATTGTAATGTAAAAAAATTCCATCCAATCAATCTATTCAAATCTATTCTACTAAATTTAACATGGTATCAGAGCTTTTTGAGCCTGGGTAAATTTTCTCCTCGTTAGGTCTGAAATCTGAAAGTTCTTCCTCTTCTTCCTCTGTCCAGTGGGTAAACTCAGTTAGGGTTTAGTAAGTCCACTTTCAAAGTTGCCTTTTAGTGTCACCGCCGGCAGGAATGGAGGCAGAAGCGTCCGACCGGCGGTTCCCTGGAGTCCGGCAGGAAACCGAGCAGCGCGTGAGTCTCACGCGCCATTCAAATATTTCGCACGTTTCTCACGCGCCGGCGCGTGAGGGAGCGTGCTTCGTCATTCCAGTAACCGCCTTCCTCAGACTCCGTCGGTAGGCTATTTCCGGCGGTTTCCGACTAATACCCAGAGGTTCCAGCCATTTTTGTCTGGTTCTATTGGTTGATGCTTTGTTCAGCTTACTGCATTTGGTGTTTCTTTTTCCTGAGTTTGTTGTCTCTTTCAACTTGGTGTTCCAGTTTCAGCATTTGTTTCTCTTCTAGTTTCATCCTTGTGAGTTCAGGCCTTAATCGCCGATTTTCTTGTGTTTTTTGGCTTTGTGTGGAGATTTGTGTTGTGCTTTCATTCCAAGTCCCTCTCACATTGCTCTTCTTTTCCCTGTTCATCACTCAAGCTTGTTGATTGAATCAAGTTGATGGTTGTGTTCTCATTCATTCCAGCCTTCTCTCCTTGTGACTTCAACCATGGGCTCATAGCTGTGTTTCCATTCCATTCCAGCTTTTGAGTTGTCTACATGATGACTATTTGAGATACAATGACAGGGGGAGTTGCGAGAAGTTTGTTTCAAGGATGTTTTTCCTAGTTTTATGTTCACAATTTTATGATGTATGAGATTTTTATGTTTTGGAATATCTTTGTAACAAGTTGGGCATGATTAACATCTATGCTCCAACTTGAGGGGGAGTGTTAGAAGTCAAGATTTTATTTATTAGAGTTAGTTGGTTAGTAGAATATTAAATGTGGTAGGTGTTGTTGGTGTCTTTAAATATGTATCAAGTCCCATTGTAATGTAAAAAAATTCCATCCAATCAATCTATTCAAATCTATTCTACTAAATTTAACACTTGAGAACTAAGTGAAACAAATGAAAAATTTTGAAGGCCAAAACGAAATTTATCCTATAGTTGGAGGATCAAAATGAATTTTTGACCTATTGACATAGTGATTAGTTCTTGAAGCAGCAGATACATTTGTGAAATAAATAAACCCTCAAAATTCCTTAAAGAGCAACAAATGAATAATTCTGAAAAGGTTTGAATATGACATCAAAAATTATACAAAGCCAAGTCAAAGAAAGACAAGACAGAGTTTAAGAGTAAGCTCATGATGTATTACTCACATATTTGATTTCAATGCTCGAATTTCATGATTTTCATGATTCAAAATTTCAAAAAAAGTCATACAGCAGAGTAGTGTTCAGAATACAACAACAACAATCAAAGTCTTCTCCCACTAGCTAGAGTAGTGTTTAGAATGACAGAATTTAAAATTTTGTTCACTAACTTCCTTTCACTATATGCTGATTTTATAATCTGATAAGTTGAGACTTAATAATTAACAATTTAGAGGCTTCCTTCGGGTGTGAATCACAAAAATTCCACAAGAAACTAAAACTGTGGTTTCCAATGTATCTGATAGAATTCAAAATCATCTCAACACACACAAATCATCCAGAACTAGAATCACTGCGAGAAAGATATAATATAGGTTCAAAATTATCAAAACTCATAAGGACAAGTAACCAGAACATGTGAAAACTTAAACTGAATTCATGATACCGAGTAAGATAAACAAAATAAAATGTTATTATCTTGAGAGATTCAGTTTTACTTCACATAGTTTCAATAACTAGGAGCTTCATACTTAAAGAAATTCAAAAATTTATTGAGTTCAATGAGAAAGAAAACCATTCTCTTTTTCTCACCATATAACCTATCGTCATAAGAATTATTCGCACAAACCATGAACAAACTATTACAACATTCATCTACAATCTGTTTGATCAAGCACACATTTACTTCCATAACTAATAATTTAAAAGGGTAAATTGCAATTTGGTACCCTGTGGTTAGGAGCGGTTCTAGTTTGGTACCCTAAAAGAAAAATTTTTGCAATTTGGAGTCCCGTAGTTTGCTCCGTTAGCGAATTGGTCCCCTGTGCTTTATTTTTGTTAGGATTTAACGGCAAATGTGATTGTGAGCACGTTAAAATGTCAAAAAACTCCCAACAAGTCTTCTCTTATATGTTTAAGTCCTTTCTCATTACTAAAAGAGATCAAAACATAAAAAAAAACAGAAACTAAAAAGTACATTATGTAATTTTACCGTTGAGTTAAAAAATAATTATAAAATGGTCTTTAGAATTTTAATATTACAGAATTTTCTCATTTTCATAAGATTTCTTTTGAATAGGTTCTAATTTAATTATACTTTAATCTCAAAAGTTTATGATCTTTATCAAAATAGTTCTTAGAACCTCAAAAGACAAATGAGCATCTATAATTTATCAAAAAATCCCCATATTCAACTACCGAACGTTGAAATTTTCAATCAAGTACACTACAAACAAATCTAAACCCCCAAATTTTTTCAAAATAAGCCCCACAAATCAAAAACTAATTGTATAACTTACTAGGAAAGATTAAGAACTAAAACAAAACTGTTGAGATACATTAATGACCAAAATGAAATATTCGCTCTGCTTCTTGAGATCCCATGCCCGCTGATCCGAAACACACCGAATTCCTTCGCCGATCGGACGGCGACGTCGAGCTCTACATAACAACAACAACAACATTTCATGGACGATTATTCTCTCACTGAAGAGTCAAGAAGCTAATCCACGAGATCAGAATCCAACATTTCTCTGCTGCTAGAGAACCCAACAACAATAATGACGAATCGAAGAAGCCGAAAAAGGCGAAACCGAAAAAAACTTCCGAACGGGAAGAAATTCCGCGGCGTCCGGCAGAGGCTGTGGGGGCGGTGGGCGGCGGACATCCGAGACCCATTCCGGCGAGCTCGGAAATGGCTGGGAACGTTCGACACGGCGGAGGAAGCTGCTCTGGTTTACGATAGAGAAGCAATTCGTCTCAGAGGACCAGATGCTCTTACCAATTTCATAAAACCGCCTGAGAAATTTCAATTTCAATCTCAATCTCAATCTCAATCGCAAACTGTTCTGAGCGAGATTAATTGTGCGTCCTCCGAATTAGGGTTTGTGAAGAACGAGTGGTCGGAGAACGAGTGTGTGCCACAGGATTCGAGCAAAGATTTACCGTCGCCGAAGTCTGTTCTTACATATGGGAAAGGAGAAGATGAAGAAGAATGGTTCAAGTTGCCTACAGATTCTTCGTCGGCGTTTCTGGATTGTTCCTATTCAGAATACGAATTCGAAATCGAAACTCCGAGCTTGACGAATTTCCTGGTTGAATCGGTTTCGAAAGATGAGTACAATTGGAGAGACATACCGTTTCATGTGGACGATGATTTCGAATTTTCGAAATGGGATGTTGATAATTACTTTCAAAATCCCTAATTGCAATGAGAATGAGATCGATCATATTCAACTTTTGACTGAGATTGGTGAGCTAAGGTAGAAGTAGTTATGTTACTTTGTCTTTTGAGGTTCTTAGGACTATTTTGATAAAGATCATAAACTTTTGAGATTAAAGTGTAATTAAATCAGGATCTATTCAAAAAAAAATCTTATGAAAATGAGAAAATTCTCTAATATTAGAATTCTAAAGACCCTTTTATAATTATTTTCAACTCAACAGTAAAATTACATAATGTACCATTTAGTTTCTGTTTTCTTTATGTTTTGATCCCTTTTAGTAAAGAGAAATGACTTAAACGCATAAGAGAAGACTTGTTGGGAGATTTTTGACATTTTAACGTGCTCATAATTACATTTGCCGTTAAATCCTAACGGAAATAAAGCACAGGGGACCAATTCGCTAACGGAGCAAACCACGGGGCACTAAATTGCAAAAATTTTTCTTTCAGGGTACCAAACTGGAACCACCCCTAACCACAGGGTACCAAACTGCAATTTACCCAATTTAAAACTATGTTATCTACCAAGTCAACAGGGAGTGCTAGAGTCAAGACTCCTTTGTTAAGCAAGAGCTTGAAAGCTGTGTTCTCATCAATAGAAATTTTAAAGAAAAAACTTAAGCAACAGCCAACAGGTACATCTAAGAAACGATTAACAAACAGTGGCAGACACTCATTTTGTGTAAGCATGACATAACATCACAAATTATGCAAACCAAACAGATTGAGGGAAGAAATAACAGAAGGGTAAATCACTATCAAGTAATTTAATTATTTTTCATGAAAATTTAATCTAACTTATTCTAAATTGAACTACAAGTACCAAATAGAAACATTTTATAACTATAAGAATCAAATTAAAATTTTTTTAAAGAAAATTTGCTTAGTCATTTCTCAAGAAGAGCATGAGGCAAAATTTACAACTTAGAGTATGTTGTGTATATAAAGATAGGAAGAAGCTTGCATTAAGCATCAATTCAACAATCTCAACTCTAGTTGGACTATTCCCCAGATTTCAAAGTATCTTTTTTACTAAACTACAAAAAAATTAAAGCTCTTTCTTTGTGTTACAACTTCAACAATTTAGAGCTTTCATAATAGTAGGTTCCAGACTCCCAACAAGTACATCTAAGAAATGATGAACAAACAATTGAATAATCACAGACGCATATTTTGGTGAAGTTTGATATGACATCACAAATTATGCAAACCAAACAAATGGAGGAATGCAAAAACAGAAGGGTAAAATACTATCAAAGATCTCAAACAAAAGTTAATGCTCAAGTCATAGAGGTAATAATAACACATTACCAGTTTGAAATGATATGATTAAACAGAGTAGAAACCATGGTCAACAATGAGAAAACCTTCATACTCATGATATAAGTTAAAAGAAAGAAAATGTGCTGTTATCTTGAATGATTCAATTTCTCTTCATACAGTTTCAATAACTGCGGGGCTTGATCCTTAAAGGAATTCACAAATTTCTGGTGGAACTTCTCTTCAGAAAGCTGAAAGGGGGTAATGCTAAGCTTATTCTTGATCAAACCTCTAGTTTGAAGAAACAGCAAAACAGAAGCCCTAGGAATGATTCTTTTCTCCAAGGAATAACTAATAAGTATTGGGTATTTAGCAAGCACCGAGGAGTCCCAACCCACTTGGTTGACAAAAAACTCCATCACTGCCTCAATTTTACGGTCAGATGCCAACATACAGAAAGGACGCCTGATAAATGCTTTACTAAGAGTTTCATCGGACCAACCCCACTTCTCATACAATTTAACCTTTCTCTCCCAGGTTGATTCTTTTGCAAATACTCTTGCGGTTAATGCCTCTATGAAAGTTGTTTTTGAAGGATGAAACCCCAAATCCTTCAATTTGTTTAGCTCCTTTTTTAAGTCATCTACAGTGCAGCTCAATATTCTAGGCCTCAGACGAAGTAGCTGAGCTATATTTGAGTCAGGCACCCCATAGTCTTGTAAGACCTTAACTTTCTGTTGAATATATTTATCACAAATGGATCTGGAGAAACGTCTAATAGATTTCATGGTCCATTCATCAGAACAAAGAAAACTATTAATCAAATTATAATTAGGGATTATCCGATTCTCTAGGCTATTGACAAACACAGAGGGATCCAGTACCATGATCTGGGCAAGTAGGGAGTTCGAAGCGCCTTTAGACCTAAAAAACTCCAATTTGTGCGCAATGGTTGTCGCAGAAAGAATCGAAGGCCTCCTCGTAATGATATCTCGTATCTTGGAATCTGAAAGATTAAGGCTTCTCAAGAGTTTAACAACTGCGTCTGGATTCTCCGAATTAATGAAAGAAACACGATGCGAAATCAAAACCCTTGATGCGGTTTCTGGGGATAACCCACAACTATTGACGAGGTAATTGATTCGGAAAGAGTCTTTCTCTGAAGTGCCTATGGATGTAGAGTAATTGTGCCCTAGCGAGAAGAGAGTACGTTGTGAAAGAACACGAAGCAATGGAATTGGAGAATTTCGGGTAAAAACCTTAAGGAAGAGAAGCGATTTGCGATGACAATCAAACATTGCTGATAACGTTCGCATACCTTAATCTGAGTTTCTCGTGAACTTGAGAAGGATGCGAACCTGCAATTGCTGATGACAGAGTTCAATGTGAAAGATTCTTACTCTGGAACGACGATTGTGGTGGTGGTGGTGGTTTAAGGAGGAAAATTGATTCGGGAAATGAGGTGAAAATGGATCTTCAAATCCGAGAGTACATACTCAAAAACCCTAAAACCCTCTGGTATTTGTGGAGGTTCACAGTCAGATGGATGGTATGGTTAAAGATTCTTGGTAGCAAATACATGAATGACTAAAGGCTTTGCGTGGCATATAAAGTTTGATATATTTTAAAGGTAAAAGTGTGAATTTGGTCCTATAACTTTGCTGAAAACTTACAGTTTAGTTTTGAAAACTTCAAGTCCCTTTTAATTTAGTCCCTGATTATCAAAATGAGAGTGAAAGAGCATCCTTAAACATTCTCAAATCTTACATCTTGGTCCTTAATCCATGAATTCTTCATGAAACGGAATAGAAATACAAAAAAAAAAACACAAGTTCAAAGCAAATGACAGAGGGACCAAAACTAAAAATGCAGAAAATTTAAAACCCACCAGAAAACATACGAAAATCACTTAGAAACGCAAAAACTCATCCAGAAACCTCAATTCTCACTCAAATAATTGCCCTCAAATGCTTTAAGAAAGAATTTTCGAAAATCCAAACTTTTGAGGAGGGAGGTGATAGAAGATTCCCTTACATTTGGTGATTCCGTGAGAGAAGTTATGAAATCCCTTATATTTCTTCTATCACCTCCCTCCTCAAAAGTTTGGATTTTCGAAAATTATTTTTTAAAGTATTTGAGGGCGATTATTTGAGTGAGTTTTCAATGAGAATTGAGGTTTTTGGATAAGTTCTTGAGTTTTTCAACGATTTCCGTACGTTTTCCGGTGAGTTTGGAGTATTTTCCGGTGGGTTTTAAATTTTCTACGTTTTCAGTTTTGGTTCATTCTGTCATTTGCTTTAATTTGTGTTGTTTTTGCATTTCTATTTTATTTCATGAAGAATTCATAGATTAGAGACCAAGATATAAGGTTTGATAATCTTCAGGGATGCTCTTTCACTTTCATTTTGATAGTCAGGGAAAGTGAAAGTGACTTGAATTTTTCTGGACTAAACTGTAATTTAAAAGAGACAGAGGACTAACGGTGGGAGGTTTTCAAAACATATAGGACCAAAA
>QANZ01021861.1:26060-100179 GCA_003254925.1 Chamaecrista fasciculata | reverse complement strand
AAAAAGAAGTGGAGAAGGGACTGGTTGGATAGGCACTTTTTTCTCCATTTATTTATTGATTTTTTTAATTTTTAATTGGTTAATTTTGACTAACCAAAAGCATCCTAATATAATAGTATAGATATAAATATAGATGTAAAAGTTAAAAATGTATATAGAAAAGATAGTGGTTTGGTTTGGATAATTGTGTGTTTGCCAAACCATTAACTAAATCAAATCAATCAATTTTAATGCAGTTTTAACCAAATTAAATCTCTCAATATTCAATCGATTTAGTTTAGTTTCATTTTAGTTCAATTTAGTTTGGTTTGGTTTTGAACCCCACTAATTATAATGAAATCTAGTATATCAACTCCATTAGTTTTAGGAAGAGGTGTTTAAGACTTTGAGGAAACTTATGCTTATTTTGTATGAGAAGTTGTTTTTGTTCGGAGGATCATTCATGATACAGTGCATATTATTGAGGAATTATAACACCACAACATTCCTATAGAAGGAGTTTGCGTGTTCTGCAAATCTTTTCATGAAAGTAAAAATCACATCTTCCTTTGGTGTCCGTTTCCAAAACCTGTTTGGTTGGACATTATTCTTCCTGCTTTAGTTATTTCAAAATCAAGGTTTTTCAATACTAATTGTTGGCTAAGATTTTGGGCTAACAATTGGAGGATGGATCACCAACGATTTGAAGAAAACTCTTGATTTACATATTAATGACTTTGTACTACATTTGGCATATGAGAAATATGGTGGTTTGGAGAGGAAGTCATATGGATACAAAAGCTGCTTTTAGTTGTATCTCAAGTCAAGTTAGAAACTGCATGGACTTTGCTAAGTTGAATGAGACTCAACATAGTAAAGGATGCAATCTAAACTTCTAACAGGGTCCACAAAAAGAATCTGTGTTTTTCAATAAGGTTTGAATGACTATCAATCTAGTCTCTGAGAAGGGTCAAATGGTTGTATTAGCTATTTGTGACAAGAGACATGGTTTGGAAGCATCTATTTGTGAAAACATTGAAGAGCACAGTATAATAAGCTAGAGTAGATGATTGCAATTTGCTTAACTTATTTAGAGACTGCTTGCTGCATAGGAAAGAAGCTAATGGCACCGTGGTGTTCATAGCTCCCCTTAGGCTTTTTACTCTAAGCATCAGAGTTGCTAGCAATTGGAATTATAAGTAGGTAATTGATGACATTGAGTTGTTGAAGATGCATAATGCTTTAGCATTTACCAAGTTGCCTTGTCCCCATATCAACCGAAAGAATGTAATTGCTAATTGAGATTTTCCGATAGGTTGGTGATTTTTATAATTTAGGGCTTACTTAATTTGTTGGTTTTTGCATGTATCGTTTATTTTATAAGACTTGTATGCTTTTTTCTTTCAATCAACAAAATATTTGTTATATTTTGTTATTGATGCTCTAAGTGTCTTGTGGTGTGACCGTGGGATTTTATTATAGAGATTATGTATATTGACAAATTATGATTTGAATAAAGATTATTATTCAAATATGTGTTGAGATAATTGTTTTGATTTCAATTTCTAGGGATTACGTAGGCTTATGGTGCGAGTTAAACCTACACGATGCCTATCACGTGATCCTAAGAAGGGATCGTAACAATTTCTATTAGATAAAAGTGACAAAACAAATAAAGATAATAATATATATTCATTCAATAACTTAAAAATAAAAAAAAATAAAACGTATAAATTATTACATCAAAAGATTAAATTATTAATTCATTCAACATCTTTTGATTTTTCTCTTTCTACCTTTCCTTCTCTTATCTATCACTTTAACCTCATTCCTTCTCTTATCTATCACTTTAACCTCAGCCCAAAAAACAAATCTATCACTTTAACCGCTTTAAAAGATCAACACGTCAACCGATCTTCTTCCGATACATCTTCAAAAATTAAAAAATAAATTTCAACGATGAAGTATATGTGCCAAATTTTGAAGTAAAAAGGTTATCATTTTAACCTATTACTAATTTAAAATTTAATGATCTAATTGTTGTAGTTAGATGGATAAGATTTATATATATGTATATTTAAAAAATCATATACCACAAATTTAATATAAAAAATAATTAGCTAACTATTGTTCTATTTATTTATTTAAATTTTATTTAAAAAATAGGGTAAATTACACTTTGGTACCCTTTGGAGCTATTTTGTAATTTTAACCATAACAAATTTTGCAAAAATTACATATTGACCCCAAAAAATTTTCAAAAAATTACAAATAGGTCCCTGGATACATATTATATAGGGACTAAAATGAAAATTTTAAATTTTTTTTGGGGTCATTATGTAGTTTTTGTAAAATTTATTATGGTTAAAATTACAAAATAGCTCCAAAGGGTACCAAAGTGTTAATGGAGAATACCACAGGGTACCAAAGTGTCAAGTTTCAAACCACAGGGTACCAAAGTGAAATAGGGTCAAACCACAGGGTACCAAAGTGTAATTTACCCAAAAAAAATATTAATATAAAATGTGACCAGTAACTCAATTGAGCAGTTGGGCTCTCTCTCACTCTCCAACCACCACCGGAGATTGAGAAGCAGCAAGCAACAAATAGCAATGTTTATAGAAAGGAAGAAAAGTTTAAACTGATTTTACCACATTTTCTTAACTAATATGAAAACAAATTGATATGTGAACTTGATATCCATCAGTCTCCACTCCTAAAGAGGAATCAGCAGAAAATGTTTAGAAAGTAAGAAGACTTTGAACTGATTTGATGGATATATCATATAGGTTGAGAAACGAAGATCGATTCATTCATGTGTTTATCCCAACTTAAACTTTCTCTTAAATAAAAAACACTGCTAGAATAAAGCACCCTTCTGTGATTAAAAACAAAAATAAGACGAGTGATCATGACTTGAAGCAGTAGGTACATCAATGAAAAAGTTAATAAACCATCAAAATTTCCTTAAAAAGCAACTAATGTGGAATTCTGAATAAGTTTGACAATAAAATCACATAATACAAAACCAAACAAATAAGGGACAAGACAGAATAGAAGAGTCTGCTCTAGTCATTTACTCACATCTTTGATTTCAATGCTCAAGTTACAGGCAATAATACAATAATTTAACAATAACTTGTACAACCAACCAATGGAAATTTCAGAATTAATAATTTAACAAAAACCTATACAACAGAGTAGTGTTCCACAGAATCATAGAATTTAAAGTTTTGCTCCCCACCAACATTTTGCATATGCTTATTTTAGGATCTGATGACTAGAAGTGATATAATAATTTGTTAAGTTATGACAATACACAGAGGCTTCCTTCTGGTTTGAATCACAAACATTCCAAAAACAACTAATACTATGGTTCTAAATATCTGACAGAATTCAAAATCATCTCAACTAATACTATATAGTCAAGGGCTGTGCTGCAACACCATAAGAAAGATCAAAGATGTAATATAGGTTCCAAATTATAAAAACTCAAATGAGGAGATTCAAACATGAATTGACAGCATGATATAAAATAAGAGAAACAAAATAAAATGATATTATCTTGAGAGATTCAAATTCTTTCTCTCTTGTACATATCCTAATAAGACTATAAGAGAGTTGGTAGTGAGGGAGAGGAAAAAAATCTCTTAGTCACGAATTGTAGATCAGTTTGTGATTGATTTTACTTTCTCTCTTTGTCAACTCACTAATTATAACACATATGAGAGAAAATTCATCCAAGTCAGGTGTTCAGCTCAGATATAAAAACAGAAATCAGAAAAAATCATATTTGAGTACTAACAGTGAAACAAATGAAAAATTTTGAAGGCCAAAAAGAAATTTATCCTATAGTTTGAGGATCAAAATGAAATTTTGACCTATTGACATAGTGATTAGTTCTTGACGCAGCAGATTCATCTGTGAAATAAATAAACCCTCAAAATTCCTTAAAGAGCAACAAATGAATAATTCTGAAAATGTTTGAATATGACATCAAAAATTATACAAAGCCAAATAAAAGAGGGACAAGACAGAGTTTAACAATAAGCTCATGATGTATTATTCACTTATTTGATTTCAATGCTCGAGTTACATTAGCAATAATACACAAAAAACCAAATAAAAACTGCTTTCTGAAATAACAAAACTATGAAGTGCAGAGCCAATGGAGATTTTCATGATTCAAAATTTCAAAAAAAGTCATACAGCAGATTAGTGTTCAGAAGACAACAACAACAACAATCAAAGTCTTTTCCCACTAGCTAGAGTAGTGTTTAGAATGACAGAATTTAAAATTTTGTTCACCAACTTCCTTTCACTATATGCTTATTTTATAATCTGATCAACAGAGACTAAATAATTAGCAATTTAGAGGCTTCCTTCGGGTGTGAATCACAAAATTTCCACAAAAATCTAAAACTGTGGTTCTCAATGTATCTGACAGAATTCAAAATCATCTCAAGTCTCAACACACACAAATCATCCAGGAGTAGAATCACTGTGAGAAAGATATAATATAGGTTCAAAATTATCAAAACTTAGAAGGACAAGTAACCAGAACATGTGAAAACTTGAACTGAATGCATGGTACAGAGTAAGATAAACAAAATAAAATGTTATTATCTTGAGAGATTCAGTTTTACTTCACATAGTTTCAATAACTGAGGAGCTTCATACTTAAGGAAATTCACAAATTTATTGAGTTGAATGAGATAGAAAACCATTCTCATTTTCTCACCATATAACCTATCGTCTTAAGAATTATTCACACAAACCTTGAACAAAACTATTACAACATGCATCTCCTATCCATTTGATCATACACTCATTTACTTCCATAACTAATAATTTAAAACCATGTTATCTACCAAGTCAGCAGGTAGTGCTAGAATCAAGATTCCTTTGTTAAGCACGAGCTTGAAAGCTGTGTTCTCATCACTAGAAAAATTTAAAGAAAAATCTTAAGCAACAGCCAACAAGTACATCTAAGAAATGATTAACAAACAGTGGCAGACACCCATTTTGCTTAAGCATGACATAACATCACAAATTATGCAAACCAAACAGATGGAGGGAAGAACAGACTGAAGGGTAAATCACTATCAAGTAATTTAATTATTTTTCATGAAAGTTTAATCTAACTGATTCTAAATTTTACTACAAGTACCAAATAGAAACATTTTATAACTATAAGAATCAAATTAATTTTTTTTAGAAAAAGAAAATTTGCTTAGCCATTTCTCAAGAAGAAGAGCATGAGGCAAGATTTACAAACTTAGAGTATGTTGTGTATATAAAAATAGGAGGAAGTTTGCATTAAGCATCAATTCAACAATCTCAACTCTATTTGGACTATTCCCCATATTTCAAGGTATCTTTTTCTAGTAAACTCTACAAAAAAATTAAAGCTGTTTCTTTGTGTTACATCTTCAACAATTTAGAGCTTTCATAATAGTGGGTTCCAGACACCCAACAAGTACATCTAAGAAATGATGAACAAACAATTGAATAGTCACAGACGCATATTTTGGTGAAGTTTGATATGACATTGCAAATTATGCAAACCAAACAAATAGAGGAATGCAAAAACAGAAGGGTAAATTACCATCAAAGATCTCATATAAAAGTTAATGCTCAATTCATAGAGGTAATAATAACACATTACCAGTTTGAAATGATATGATTAAACAGAGTAGAAACCATGGTTGACAATGAGAAAACCTCCATACTCATGATACAAGTTAAAAGAAAGAAAATGTGCTGTTATCTCGGATCATTCAATTTCTCTTCATACAGTTTCAATAACTGAGAGGCTTGATCCTTAAAGGGATACACAAATTTCTGGTGGAACTTCTCTTCAGAAAGCAGAAAGGGGGTACTGCAAGGCTTATTCTTGATCACACCTCTAGTTTGAAGAAACAGCAAAACAGAAGCCCTAGGAATGATTCTTTTCTCCAAAGAATAATTAATAAGTATTGGGTATTTAGCAAGCACTGAGGAATCCCAACCCACTTGGTTGACAAAAAAATCCATCACTGCCTCAATTTTACGGTCAGATGCCTTCATACAGAAAGGACGCTTGAGAAATGCTTTACAAAGAGTTTCATCAGACCAACCCCACTTCTCATACAATTTAACCTTTCTCTCCCACGTTGATTCTTTTGCCACTACTCTTACGCTCAATGCCTCTATGAAAGTTGTTTTTGAAGGATGAAACCCCAAATCCTTCAATTTGTTTAGCTCCTTTTTGAAGTCATTTACACTGTAGCTGAATATTCTAGGCAACTGACGAAGTAGCTGTGCAATGTTTGAGTGAGGCACCCCATGATCTTCTAAGAACTTAACTTTCTGTTGAATACATTTATCAACAATGGATCTGTAGTAATGTTTAATAGATTCCATGGTCCTTTCATCAGAACAAAGAAAACTTTTTATCAAATTATAATTAGGGATTATCCGATTCTCTAGGTTATTGGTAAACACAGAGGGATCCATTATCATGATTTGGGCAAGTAGGGAGGTCGAAGCGCCTTTAGACCTAAAAAACTCCAACTTGTGCGCAATGGTTGTCGCAGAAAGAATCCTAGGCCTCCTCGTAATGATATCTCGTATCTTGGAATCTGAAAGATTAAGGCTTCTCAAGAGTTTAACAACTGCGTCTGGATTCTCCGAATTAATGAAAGAAACACGATGCGAANTCCATCACTGCCTCAATTTTACGGTCAGATGCCAACATACAGAAAGGACGCCTGATAAATGCTTTACTAAGAGTTTCATCGGACCAACCCCACTTCTCATACAATTTAACCTTTCTCTCCCAGGTTGATTCTTTTGCCAATACTCTTGCGGTTAATGCCTCTATGAAAGTTGTTTTTGAAGGATGAAACCCCAAATCCTTCAATTTGTTTAGCTCCTTTTTTAAGTCATCTACAGTGCAGCTCAACATTCTAGGCCTCAGACGAAGTAGCTGAGCTATATTTGAGTCAGGCACCCCATAGTCTTGTAAGACCTTAACTTTCTGTTGAATATATTTATCACAAATGGATCTGGAGAAACGTCTAATAGATTTCATGGTCCATTCATCAGAACAAAGAAAACTATTAATCAAATTATAATTAGGGATTATCCGATTCTCTAGGCTATTGGTAAACACAGAGGGATCCAGTACCATGATCTGGGCAAGTAGGGAGTTCGAAGCGCCTTTAGACCTAAAAAACTCCAATTTGTGCGCAATGGTTGTCGCAGAAAGAATCGAAGGCCTCCTCGTAATGATATCTCGTATCTTGGAATCTGAAAGATTAAGGCTTCTCAAGAGTTTAACAATTGCGTCTGGATTCTCCGAATTAATGAAAGAAACACGATGCGAAATCAAAACCCTTGATGCGGTTTCTGGGGATAACCCACAAGTATTGACGAGGTAATTGATTCGGAAAGAGTCTTTCTCTGAAGTGCCTAGGGATGTACAGTAATTGTGCCCTAGAGGGAAGAGGCTACGTTGTGAAAGAACACGAAGCAATGGAATTGGAGAGTTTTGGGTAAAAACCTTAAGGAAGAGAAGCGATTTGCGATGACAATCAAGCATTGCTGATAACCTTCGCGCACCTTAATTTGAGCTTAACGACGAGTGTGGTGGTGGTTTAAGGAGGCAAATGGATATGGAACTGGGATGGAAATCGATCTTCAAATCTGTAAGTGATACAATGTATACATACTACATATTCAAAAACCCTAAAACCCTCTTCTTTTTTTAAGGTTTAAGTGCAATTTTGGTCCCCCTAGCTTTTGCAAAGGTCTCAATTTGGTCCCCTAACTTTTTTTGTTGCAATTTTGGTCCCCTAACTTTTGCAAAGGTCTCAATTTGGTCCCCTAACTTTATTTGTTGCAATTTTGGTCCCCTAACTTTTGAAAGCGTCTCACTGTTGGTCCCAAGTGCACTTTTTCCATCCATTATCTGCTGTTAGTGCCGATCTGGCAGGTTGAGTTGGCTAATGACTTGACAAATATGAGTGAAGTAGATTAAAAAATAACCATTATGCGGAGACGTTTTCATGACTTGGAAGTGCACTTGGGACCAATAGTGAGACGTTTTCAAGAGTTAAGGGACCAAAATTGCNAGTTTGATTTTTTGTATTAAGAACCTTTCTCTTTATAATAAAACCAAAATGTAAGAAAAATGAAATAACTTGAGAGTTGTAGTCTATTTCACACAAAAAATACAACGTCTCTCTCTTGTTCGGTAAAACCCTTCGAGCGCAAGATTTGGAAGCCAATACTCATCCACCCAGTGAAGTCGTCGGATTTTCGGAGCCGAGAATCGGAAGGCGACGGCGAATATAGTATCGAAGTATTAGAATATGACGAGTACACCGAAGAGGAAGAAGAGGAGGATGAAGGTGACTCTGGGAATTCGCAATATTGAAAAGAGTGGGAAGGAATTTGGAGATTTTTGTGGTTAATTGGGGGAAAGACGAAACTCTCATTAGTGTGATTTTGAGCATCTCTGATAATCACCATAGAATATTCTTCCAATTGGGTTTTCTTGCTTCTCAATGAATGGAGCTGATGAAGATTCAAAAACTGGGTTTGTTCAAAATTCTTTGAAATTTGATCTTCCACCATTTTTGTACAATACCTTTAGCCTAAGACCCAATCTCTATCTTCTATATTTTCACCTGACACTAGAGCAACACTCTCGGCCTCAAGTACGTAAAAAGTTTAGAGAGAGAGAGGTTGTATTTTTTTGTATGAAATAGACTAAGACCTTCAAGTTATTTTTTCTTTCTTACATTTAGGTTTTATTATAGAGAAAAAGGTCCTTATTGTAAAAATTCAAATTTTTACAAGTTAAAAATCAATTTTATCTTCTTTTTTTTTAACGGAAAAATGGATGAAAAACGTTTGAGGGATTAACTGTGCCAAGTTTTGGAAAATTGAGGGACCAATATAGAACGAAAAATAATTGAAGGACCAATTTAGAACATTGAGCATAATTGAGGGACTAAATAGGACTTTGGCCTATGAACATGAATATTATCAATCTTTATTTATTATATCATATAATAAAAAATGTAAATAAAGATTCATAATAGAAATTCATAATTTCATATAATTATATACATCTTTATGAAAAAATAACCATACACACTTGACAAATATTAATGAATATCATTTAAAAACTAAGGGAGCTAATTATAAATAAAAAAAACATAGAAAAAAGGATAAATTACACAAAACGGCCCTGTGGTTTGGCCTATTTTCAGGTAAGGTCCCTGTGGTTTAAAAGGTGTCAGATAGGGTCCCTGTGGTTTGCTTCGTTAACAAAAAGGATTCTGAGGTATATTTCCGTTCAAAATTTGACGGAAATTTTGGTTAAAATACTATTTTAAGACCCTAACTATTAATTTTTATGCGTTTAACTCCCTATTTGTATGAAATTTGACGAAAATCTTAGGTAAAATACTATTTTAAGACCCTAAATATGACTATGAAACTTTTTTTGTATCAAAGTCCTTCTCTCATATAAATAGAGAGTCAAACGCATAAAAATTAATAGTTGGGGTCTTAAAATAGTATTTGAGTCAAAATTTCCGTCAAATTTTGGACGAAAATATACCTCAGGACCCTTTTTGTTTACGGAGCAAACCACAGGGACCCTATCTGACACTTTTTAAACCACACGGACCCTATCTGAAAATGGGTCAAACCACATGCCCTTTTGGTGTAATTTACCCTAGAAAAAATGATAAAATAAATAAAAAATAAACAGGTCAACCCATGGGTTGCATAGAGTCGCGGACCAACCCACCAATTGAGTGGGTTAAATGGGTTGGGACAAAAAATGAAAAAAAATATTAAATGGGCAAAAACAATTGTAATCCAAACCACTTATTTAATAGGTTAAACGAGTCGACCCAGTGGGTTCAGCCTATTTTGATGGCTCTAGTACCGCCCTATAAATCACAAACATTTCATTTTGAGTGCGTATTATCGTATTCGACACTCGTACGACATTCATACGACATATATCTATAAGTTTTAAAATGTAAAATAATTTTCTTTTGATTTTAACATGATAAACAATAGAAAATAATGACATATATGAAATATATTTTGTATTGATATTGTAATTTTTAAAGTTATCATAAAAATTTATTGATTTTTAATTGTTTAATTATATAAATATATGTCGCGTCGTGTCATCTAATTTTAAGAATTTAGTGTGTCAATATGTTAGTGTCTGTGTTGCGTCATTTGTCTGTGTTCATGCTTCATATGTACCACCTTTAGAACTTGGAGATGCAGTTGCAATATGAATTAGATGTTTTGTTGAAGAGAGAATAAATTCTATGGCATTTAAGAATGATCAAAATACTCAGATCCAATGAGGATCCTGAAATTTCACCTTATGGATGTGGGTTTGTATTCGGACCCAACTTTAATGGGCATGGGTCTGGGTCCAAGTAGAGATGATCAAAATACTCATACTCGTAGGTACCTGTAAATTTTACCCATTGAGTCTGAGTCTGGATCTAAGTCCGAGTAAAAAATGAATGGGTCTGGGTATGAGGATTTACTCATTTGAAATTGCGGGTATGGTCAGGGTCTGGGGATAGGGGTACCCACCCCAGACCCTACCCGCTACAGTATTTTGTTCTTTTTTTAAAATATATATATATATGATGTATTTAAAAATATAAATATAGATATAATAATAAAATATATGATGCAATTATTTTTTAATTTAAATATCTATAAAATTACTATTTGTAACTTGACTAACTTCTACTTTTAGCCCTTTTATTTTGTATTTAATCAAAAAAATAAAAATAAAATAGAAACACTTTAATTAAATTATATTTATATCTTTTAAAAATAATTTATTTAAATTTCTCCGGGTATGAGTATTCGACTACCCATAGAGTATGGGAATGAGAATTGATATTTATAGCCGCACGGGTATGGGTTCGGATATGGAGATGACAATTTTTTACGGGTCCGGGGATCAAGGTACCCTACCCATGAGCATCCTTAGGTCCAAGGATGATGATACCCTACCCATATCCTACCAATAATAATAAATATTTATTTATAGGGTAAATTACACAGAAGGGCCTTGTGGTTTGACCCATTTTCAGATAGGGTCCCTGTGGTTTAAAAAGTTTCAAATTGGGGCCTATGGTTTGCTGCGTTAACAAAAAAGGTCCCGAGGTATATTTCCGTCTAAAAATTGACAAATATTTTGGCTAAATTACTATTTTAAGACCCTAACTATTAATTTTTATGCGTTTGAGTCCCTAAAGGACTTTGACAAAAGAAAAGAAAAGTTTGATAGTAATAAATGAAGTTTTAATTAAATTAATTTTGCCCAAAAAAAAATAAAAAGTTCTTTGTCTTCCTCTTTCCCACCTCCCAGAAACTGAACATCATCACCATCAAACTAGGAGTGAAGGGAAATTGTTGTTGTTGACTTATTTTTGCTTTTGGATTTTATTGTTATTATTATCAAACTCGAGGAGGAATTCAAGATTTACTTCGTAATGGAATTCGCCGGAGGTTGCGAATTATTCGACAAAATCACTCGAGGAGGACGTTTATCGGAGGATCTCAGTCGTCGGTACTTTCATCAATTGATCTCCGCCGTTAGATACTGTCACTGTTCGGGCGTTTTCCACCAAGACCTAAAACTCGATAATCTATTAATCAACGGTGATAATATGGATCTCAAGATCTCCGAGTTCGGATTAAGCGCGCTCAAGGATCAAATCTGATCCGATGACGGTCTTCTCCACACCGTATGTGGTACGCCGGCGTACGTCGCGCCGGAGATGCTCACGAAGAAAGGCTACGATGGAGCGAAGGTCGATGTCTGGTCGTGCGGCGTTATTCTCTTCGTCGATGAGATCCAAAGCTCCGGCGAGTTTTGTCTCGACTTTTGGATCGGAATCTAACAACGAGGATCACCGTCGATGAGATCCTCCAGGATCCTTGGTTCAGCGTAGGGTACAGAGAGATCCGAATCCAGCACAAGGAGGTCGAATCGAAACATCACGAAAGAGAAGAATAAAAGAACAAACCAAAAACAATAATAATATTGATGATAATAACAATAAAATCGAAAAGCAAAAATAAGCCGACAACAACAGTTTCCCTCACTCCTAGTTTGATGGTGATGATGTTCAGTTTCTAGGACGAGGGAAAGAGGAAGACGAAGAACTTTTTATTTTTTTTTGGGAAAAATTAATTTAATTAAAACTTCATTTATTACTATCAAACTTTTCTTTTCTTTTGTCAAAGTCCTTTAGGGACTCAAATGCATAAAAATTAATAGTTAGGGTCTTAAAATAGTATTTTAGCCAAAATTTCCGTCAAATTTTAGACGGAAATATACCTCGAGACCCTTTTTGTTAATGGAGCAAACCACAGGCCCCAATTTGAAACTTTTTAAACCACAGGGACCTTATCTGAAAATGGGTCAAATCACAAGGCCTTTATGTGTAATTTACCCTTATTTATATAATAAATATATAATGTTTTAATACTTTTTATTAAAAAATATTAAATATTTTATAAATATTGAAATATTTAAATAATGCATTTCTATTTATGACTTTTTTTAGTAATTATAAATGTAAAAAGTTGGATGAAAATAATTTTTATATTAATAAAAAATTTATTTTAAAACTTCTCTAAATCCGAGTCCGAATATGTGGATTAGGCTATCTAGCGAGTATGAGAATGGGATTGATTTTAATACTCACTCATATTTGGGTCCAAGTCTGAGGATCATCATACTCTATACATACTCTACCCATAATTATCCCTACTGGTATCAAAAGTCTAGAGGTAAATGGATTAATGATGAGGACCATAATATTAATACCAAATACTACCATATTAAAATTGTGGCTAGGAGAAAGAAAAGTATAGTAGAGATGGTCAAGGATAGTAATGGTGATTCGGTGGAAGATAGAGGCATGATTGAGAATCTTCACAAACTTGTTTCAACTTATTAGTATATTTTTATTATATTAAATTAAATATATTATTTTTAATTTATTTAATTATTAACGGTCTGACTCCGGTTGAAGATGAAGACCAAAGAAAATTATCCAATAAACTATCTGGAAAGATTTATCTACCAATAACCTAATTGTTGATATGTGCAAGGATAGAACGTGTTGGCGTCAGTTGATCCATATAGCCGATTCTACCTAGTGAGAAAAGACTTTGGTTGTTGTTGTTGACTCCGGTTGAACCTCAATTGGACTATTGAACCTTGAACTGCTACTTCGACTGGTTCAATTGCCGGATCGGTTTTAAAAACCTTGAAGAAAATAAAAAAGAATGAGAATGATAGTTAGTTAATGACTAAAATGAGAGATTATTTTTAGATAATAAAATATATGTCCAGTTACATTATTATTAAAGAAAAAATGACAATGTTTTGTATTAAATGTAATCATATATAATATATAAGTGTTAAAAATGTATATTGAAAAGTTAGTGGTTTGGTTCGGATAATTGTATGTTTGCCAAATCATTAACCAAGTCAAATAAACCAATTTTGATGCATTTTTAACCAAATCAAATAAACTTGTCGTAAGGTGGCCAAAATACCAGAATAAAATGCACTATAGAGGTGCAATCCGAGTCGAATTTTTCGAAGAATTTCTAGTAGTTTAAAAGATAATAATGTTGAACTTCTACTTATCGAGCTAGAGTAACAGAGAATGTTCTTTTTAAGATTCCTAACAACTAAAACAAAAATTAAATAAAACAATAAATTTTTTTATGTTTTTTATTAAAATAACTAAATTGAACTAAATAATAATAAAAGATACGAATAACCAAACGGAGAAAACACCCGAATGAGCAATTCAGATCAAGTAATCATCACCCCAATAGATAGATAGATTGAATATCTCACACTAATCATCCTAAAATAGTCACTAATAACTCAGTGGCTTTGACTAACAAACTCATCATGAAAACACCTTAAACAAGATAAATTCACAATAAGAATTGAAAACCTCATTGCATTGATGATAAAAGTGATCAAGAGTCATAATCTCTATAAGAATTACCATTGCCAAAGTTAATACATCAATAATTATAATCAAACTATAAAAAAAATAGTTATAACCAAACTAGCATGCACTCAAGGATTACAATCAAGATGTAATTGGAAGAATTAAAATCAAACTCTCAATCTTAAACAAGAATCATAATTAGAACTAGTTTCCAAGTTCAAACTAGAAAAAATAGAAACAAGAAGGAAACTCTAATCTTAATATGAGAAAACTCCTTGGATAAAACCCTAGTTCATGTTTTGATCCATCACTCCTCGGGGATGAGAAATTTAACTACTCATGATGCATATATGAACCAAACTAAGCCCAAATCCTGATTGAATAGTCCTGTCATCAAGAAAGCTCCAAGAAGATGAAATTATGGTGAAAGATCAGGAGCAAGAAGATGATAGACGGTTGTGTGTGGCTGATAAGCCTAATAAATGACCTAGGAACATATTATTCTTCAATTTTCATATCATTCCCAATTGGATAGGGCCAAATCCATCAAGAATAAGGTATGGGGTTTGTAATTAGATTTTATCAGCGAACGCGTCTCAGGGTTCACCCACGATGAACTCTGAAAAATTCACAAATCTTCTAATTTGTTCCCTGGCTCAATTCTGAACATCTATGGGTCTTTCTTTAAGCTTCCAATGCTTTGGACTTCACTCAAACCCGTCAAATACACCGAGAAACCATGTGAACTCTCAAGATAAAAAGGATTAATCAAATAAGAAANTGAAAGTTAGGGGACCAAAATTGCAACAAAAAAAGTTAGGGGACCAAATTGAGACCTTTATGAAAGTTAGGGGACCAAAATTGCAACAAAAAAAGTTAGGGGACCAAATTGAGACCTTTACGAAAGTTAGGGGACCAAAATTGCACTTAAGCCAAAAATTAAAAAAGAAAAAAAAATCACTACTCTCTCTCCCCACTCACTCTCTCCACTTCTTTAAAAAAATAAATGAATTAAAAAATGTAAAAAACAATTAAAAATTAAAAAATGTCACCACTCTCTCTCCCCATATGAGGTAATTTCAAATTGGTCCTAAATATTTTATTTATTTTAGATGAGTCTTACATATTTTTATAATTTCTCAAATTGGTCCCAAACTTATTCTTTCATCAATATAAAAATCAATTCAAACGTTACATGCCTAACGGGCACGCTAAGCTCCTAGTATAATTATATGTTGATTTATTTTGTGACAGAAAACCCAGAGATCCGTTCGCTTCCGACCTTCCTGTTTGGACAGTCTATGGGTGGAGCTGTTGTTTTAAAGATGCATCTGAAACAACCCAAAGCCTGGGACGGCGCCGTTTTGGTTGCACCTATGTGTAAAGTACTACTATATAACACTCTGTTCGGATTCACCAAAATATATATATTCTCTTTGATTCAGATATAATTAAATGATTGATGAAAAGTTGAAAACTATGTATATATATATATATATGCAGATTGCAGATGACATGACCCCACCATGGTTGCTCACTCAGATCCTGATTGGTGTAGCCAATGTTCTTCCAAAGCACAAGTTAGTTCCACAAAAAGACTTAGCTGAGGCAGCATTCAGAGAATTAAACAAGAGACAACAGGTTTTTTTAATTTGTACTTGAGCATTTTCTGTATTTTTTTTTACGTCAAAACCTTATTTTAGTCCTCAAATTATAAGATCAATTCTGTTTTATTCCTAAAATTCTTTTATTCGTCTCACCGTTGGTCTAAAATATAATTTTGCTTGATTTTTAGCTGGATATATGACATGGACAATTTCTTTCTAATATGTATCTTAATAAATGGGTTGATAAAAAGAAAAATGGACATCATATTTATTTCTAGTTTGTGGCTATGAAGAAAAATATTTCTTTTTCTATTTTTCAACTCAAACACTTATATTTGTTGTTTAGATTAGAGATAACGAAAGAACCTAGATGAAATCATATTTTGAACTAATAATTAAATAAAGATTAAAGTGTAAATTTGGTCACATATCTTTTGCTCAATTTTAAATTTGGTTCTATATCTTTTTTTGTTGCACTTTTGGTCCCATATCATTTGGTCAGGCCGAAGAATTGGTTCTATATCTTTGCGAAAGGTTCCACTGTTAGTTTTACCTGACTAAAAAATATGAGACCAATTCTGTACCTGACTCAAAGATATAAGACTAATTTTGCACTTGACCATAAAATATTGGACCAAATCTGCAACAACAAAAAGATGCGAGACCAAATCGAGAATTAAGCGAAAAATATGGGATCAAATTTTTACTTTGACCTAGAATAAATGAGAAAAAATTGAGAATCAAAACAGAATTCAACGAAATAGTGGACAAAAAAATGAAGTTTTGACTTGATTTATGGCTAAAAACATGAAAGGTGACAAGAATATCATGTTGTGCAGACATCTTATAATGTTGTTGCTTACAAGGATAATCCACGCTTGCGGACTGCCTTAGAAATGCTTAGAACTACTCAAGAAATTGAACGGCGATTACAACAAGTGAGTAATTATATAATTAACATAGTTAATTATTAGCATTAATAATGACATATATAAGAGATCTAGTAATTTAATTAACTAACCTTGAAATATAATGATTGAATTATTACATTTACAGGTGTCTCTGCCATTGTTAATCCTTCATGGAGAGGCTGATACTGTAACGGATCCTTCAGTGAGCAAATTGTTATACAAGAGAGCAAGTAGTTCAGATAAGAAGCTAAAGCTTTATAAAGATGCTTACCATTCTCTTCTTGAGGGTGAGCCTGATGAAGTCATAATCAAAGTTTTCAATGACATAGTCACTTGGCTTGATGATCACTGCACCTCAAAACACACTTCTTAATTCCTCTTGATTGATATGATGATGATCATTATATATATAGTAATCTTTCTTGATTTGATTTGTTGATGAAGGATGTCTATATATTCAGATTGTTTTTCATGGACAAACATACATAAAGAAAAGTTGGTCATATATATATATGGTGTTCATTCTTCAATAAGAGTGTATAGCTATATATGGAGCATTAAAATAGGGGGAAAAAAAATTACATTTAGTTGTTTGAGTCATTTGTTAGATCTATGTATATTTATATAGGTCAAAGTGTCATTTTGGTCCTAAATGTATACTCTAATGTTTATTTTGGTCCATATGTTTTAAAATGTTCAAATTTGTCTTAAATGCTGGTAAAATATTTCATTTCGATCCCAAACTATTAAATTTGATCATATTTGTTGTCTCTCATTTCAAGTTCAAATGACTCGTTAAAAGTAACTCGTAGCTTTGAATTCATTACATTCGAACTTGAAATGAAAGAGATATGATCAATTTTGCTTGTTTGATTGTAAAACGAACTATATTTCAAGATTGATTTGACCTCGTTTGCTGGCGGCCTCAACTGGATAGAAAAAGTACTTTTGGAGAACAATACATAGTTCTGAACTCGTCACATTCGAACTTGAAACGAGATAAATATAATCATATTTAATAGTTTGGGACCAAAATGAAATATTTTGCTAATATTTAGGATTAACATAAAAGACTAAAATGAACATTAGGATCAAAATGACTATTTGACCTAAAAATTTATAAGCAAAAATTAATGGTTCTTAATTAATTACCCGACCTGGTTGTCCCTTGGAATCGTTTTTTTTAGTTTCCCAAGGTATCCCTAGCCTAAGAACTAATCCTCCGTGGATCGATGCTCCATTTAAGGGTTTGTCGCTAGCCAATTGATTACTGCATACACAAGGCGAGATTTGAACCCCCGACCTTGCCTAAGCGATCTAGTGAACTCGACCATTAGATCAACCAAACTTGGTTTCCCGGAATCGCTTTTTGGTTCATATGAAAGGTTAACGTAATTTATTATTATTTTTCATTTTTGTCTCCTTGCTAATGTTAATGTCTACCAAAGAAATATTTAAATAACTCATTTCATGGTTTATATCCATGAGTACATTTCTTATGCTCCCGCGGCAAAATTTATTAATTGAGTTGGTAAAATTTTATGACTTATGGTAAATTGATATTAGATACTGCAAATGATTAAAATTTATGCCAAATTAATTAAACTTTTTCGATTTTATAATTCTTGAATGTTGACTTAATTTCAATAAGCAAACTGCATTAACTTTAATATTTCATAATGAGATTATTTTAATACTTAAGTTGAATCTTCATTCTTTTTAATACTTCTTTGTTAACTATTCAGAAATTGCAGTTTAAAATTTTAGAGGCTAAAGTGCACTTTTGGTCACATAACTTTGACAAATGTCTCAATTTGGTCTCATAACTTTTTTTGTTCCAATTTTGGTCTCATAACTTTTGAAAACGTCTCACCGTTGGTCACAAGCTGATTTCCATCAATTATTTGTCCTTAAATTCACTTCACCCATATTTGTCACGTCATCATTCAACTCAGTATGTCAGATCATCTTTAACGGCAAAAAATGGATGGAAATCAGCTTGGAACCAACGGTGGGACGTTTTCAGAAGTTATGAGACTAAAATTGCAACAAAAAAAGTTATGGGACCAAATTAAGACCTTTGCTAAAGTTATGGGATCAAAATTGCAACAAAAAAAGTTATGAAACCAAATTGAGACATTTGCTAAAGTTATGAGATCAAAAGTGTACTTTAATCAATTTCAAATGAGAATGTGTAAGTGCAATTGCTTAGCAAGGTTTATATCATAAAGTTTGAATCCCCTTGATGTAGGGGCTTTATTGATAGTTGATTTGTAAATATTTTTGTAAGTGCTCATAGAGCTTGGAGACATGTCATAGCTTTAGTGAGCCCGTGTGCCCAACTTACTTGAATTTTTTTTTAAGCAAAAAAAACTAGAATTACCTAAGAGCAGTGTAGTCAAGATCTAGATTTAAATCGTAATATCTTACGATCTTGCAAGGCAAGATCTAGTTAAATTGGGTGCAGGATCGTTTTTGAGCAAGATCGTGATATGATCGCTATTTTAATCGTAAGATCGTAAGATTTCACCGATCCTATTTTTTTTTTAAAAAAGGTCCAAAATGTTGCTGTTGGGGACTTTTTTTTTTTTTTTAGGGTCCAAAATGCTTCATTTTAAACACCCAAAAATTGAAAACTCTAATTTTGTTGTTCGAATATTGAGCTTAACTTGTCAAATATTGAGCTTAACTTGTTTTTTAGGATATGAACGTAATTGAAGTACTTTTAAGAGGGTAAAAAACTTTAAACATGACTTATTTTTTTACAAATCTTATTTTATTCTCTTTATATAGTTAAGTTAATTATTTATAACTATTCATTATTTAGGTTTACACGAAGAAAATGAATCGTATGATTCAAAAAAAGATGAATGAGTTGGGCTATGTTATATTTAATCGAAAATTGAAAGGGAAAAGAACTATAAGGGAGCTTAACAACATAGAAGATCTTTCTTCTGATGATGAATGGATCACTGAGAATAATGAAAAAAGAGATGAAGACATAAAATGAAGTAGAAGACGAAGCCTTTAGGCTATGTTTGGGAGTTTTAGTGAGGATGGAGAGGAGAGGACATTAATGGACACTAATAGAGTGGAGAGGAGAGGATATTAATGGACTCAGTAGATATGTTGTTTGTGAGTTTTTAACGAGGAAAGGAATGGACACTTGTTAATCTTGTTTGGAAGTTATTAGTAATGGAATGGAATGAAGTGGACACATGTTAATTTTAGTTAGTATAAGGATATAATTATCATTAAAAAATTATAAAACTGTCCACTCCTTCCTTGGCACCCCAATTTGGGGTGCCAGCAAAAATTGAATTTTGGGGTGCCAAGTGTCCCTCCTTATCCACTCCACTCTTCCATAAAAAAACTTCCAAACATAATTTTTTTACCTTTTGTCCCTTCCTCTCCTCTCCATTCCCCCATTGACACCCCATCCAAACATACCCTAAAAGTTCAAGAAGTAGAAAATGTTGAACCTCGTGGCACTGTTTGGAGATTCCATTGGATGAAATAGAAATGAGAGATATTGATGATGATGATTTTAATGTGTGATATATGCTTGGATGAACTTTTTGATAATGATGTTCTAAATTTGTAATGTTACTTATGGTTGTTGCCTTGTTTTTGTTAATTTTTTACTGAACTTATGATAAACTTTTTAGACATCTTGATAATTAGCTAATTACATGTTGAGACTATAAATTGATGATGTTGGATAAAGATCTTGAGACATATTATAAGATGAATTTATGACTTATGAACATTTATATATATATTCATAGATAGATATTAGTAATTGTTTATATAATTTATATAATATTTTTTAAGGAAATTATAGGAACTTACGATTGCAGATCGGATCTTATACCTCTTTCGATTTTAAATAAGATCTCGATCTTAATTAACTACGCTGTCCAAGAGTGCTATAAATGTACTCTCTGTAATAATAACAGTGACCACAAATCAAAGCTTTTGAGAATTCAGGTAACCAATAGAGAATTGATGCCAAAATCCAAATACGCAAAAAGCATCACAAGAGACAAAAGATAGTGCAGACTGTATGAGATGATATGATATTGAATTGAACGTTGCCTCCTAAATCCTAATTTAGCTCGCTTTCTTAGTTTCTTTCTTACACTCCTCTCCTTTCTTTCTTTCTTTCTTTCTTTCTTTACCTCTCTGTCTTCCATTTCCATTTCATTTCATTGATAATATACATATTCTTCCACTGTGAGCGTTAGTGCGCTAGTACTCTCTCTTCTCCTCTATTTCTTCCTTTTCCTTAGTGGATTTCTCCGTCATTCTTCTCTCCACTGTGCATTTTTCTATATATGAAGAAGCGCCCATTCTTGTTCAATCTCTCATTCCTCACTTATGGCTTTCTCTGCTTCCCTTTCGCATTCTCTCCCGCCATTGAAGGTACCTACACTCATACGCTTTCTCTGCTATCCGATTGTTTGTTTGATTTTGTTTCTGCTTCCGATTTTGTCTTACTTGAGGTTCGATGGATTTCGCTTTTTGGTTTTCCTTTTTCATTAGTTGCTCTATTTGTGTGTGTGTGTGTGTGTGCTCGTTTTGGATGGATTTGTGATTGAATTTGACCATCTTGAGTAGATTTGTATCAGTAGGACTTGGTAATGAACAGGGCATTTCTGGGGTTTTTGCCTTAAGATTTGATAGATCTGTGGTGGAAGTTTTTGGCATTCTATGGATCTATAGTTGCATGCTGGTTATATAATAATTTCAAAAGGAGCTTCTACTGCCAAAATTGTTTCTGTCTTTGCTACCTTAAATCTTATGTTTATGCAGTTTTACTTTTGAGAGCTGAAATAAAGTTTTCTCATCATGTTCTTGCTCTACAAATCAAGCATCCTTTTCTGCATGCCGTGAAGCTTAACTCTGCTCCTCTCTCTCTCTTTCTCTTCTTTCCCTGAGATAGCAAATATTGGCTTGGGTCTGTTCAGATAGCACTTGCTTATTGTAATGGAAGATAGACAACATAACCATGTACTTTGTCTGTTTTTATGTATCAATAACATGGTATATATGTCGTGTGCTCTACGCTTAAGAAGTTTGCTTACAGTGAAGGGTTCTATTTCTTGCAGATTGATCACTTGAGGCAGACTAGAAGAGGACACGGGTTTTCTTTTGCTGTCAGAAGTAATGCTGCTGAGCTTAATAAACGAGTCTGTGTGAGGAATAGGGTCAACTTGGGTGGAGACTGGAGTTTTGTAGGAGGATCAAGAGTAATTCCTAAACCAAAAGTTGTGAAAATTCTTTATGGAAAAAGCAGTGGAGTATATGCTTCATGTAATTCCTTTTCATGCTACACATGATGATTTTATTTTATTTTTCTTTCTATCTGATACCAGTATTGAAGCATCCCAAATAGTTTAAGCACTTAAGTTTGTAATAATTTAATGTTACACATAATTGCCAATACTATGTCTCCTAGCTTAAAGTAACAGAAATTGGAGGTTCTTTGTCACAATATTTTGCTGACCAGTTACTTTCACTGATCTATCATCAATTTAACCCACAAAATTTGCCCCTGTATTCCTATCACTATCATATCATTCACTGCAGGACATTACTTCATTAACTAGTTACTCTTTCAACAGAAGAAAGATTAGTTGTGAGGAGTTTTGGGAATACAACTGGATACAGTTGTAATTTCAGGTACAAGTTGATGGTTGTATTTTTCTTATGGATATGGTGTTTAACAATAAAAAGATTTAAAAAAAAAAGAAGGATAGATATATGAGCATAAAATCATAAAATTAGCTTATGCTTTTCGCAGATACTCATGTATCATTATATATGAGCTCCCAAGGGCCTAATATAATTTTGAATTGGCACTTTGATATTGTATACTTGATAACACAATGTGAGGGGGTTGGCGAGTGAGTAATATTCGACTTTGACTGTTTTGGATGCTTGCTCGATTAACCTGCTTTGTTTTTTTCTAGAAGTTTTAGAGACTAGAGATAATCCCGTTGTGCCTTTTGCTGTGTATCTTCTTTGCTACAATTTTTATGTAGGTGCCGATATTAAATGTATTTTTTTTTTTTCTGAATTATTCCTCTTCTGTTACCCTGTGTAATGCTTTTAACTTCGGCTGAAAGCCTGGAAAATTCATTTAAACTAAAGACCAGAAGTCTTAAAAGCTGGAGTAACTTGAAAATTTGTTTTAACTTACTGGTGCAGTTGGAAGTTGACTATGTTCTCTGCTTGAAATAAATCTGGACAATAAGTCAAAGTAGTTGTTACCCAAATAGTCTAGTGATTAACTATTTTGAGGGAAGGCAAACAAGACTTTGGAATTGATGTCCTGCCATGTTTCCTGCATCTTACTGGGAAATTCCTTGCATCATTCTTGTGATTTTTGTGTGTATAATAAGGCCACTAGTGTTTACAAGAATTGGTTGCCTCATTTTATTTTCTGTATCTCCATTTATTGCTCATTGATGAGAGTGGGGGAAGGTTATAGAAGAGTATTACATGTACGTTTAGATTTCCTACAATTAGCCCAGCTTAGTGCATAAGATTTGACGTGACAATAGGATTTCAGTTAGCATTCTATATTTGTGAGAATAAATATGACTGATATTATTAGTAATTCCATATAACAAAGTGGTGAAGTAATTATATTATAGTCGATCTTTTGACATTCCTTTTTGCATAGATTGGAGATGACTACATTAGTTCCCTATTTTGATTTCCCTGTCCATATGTTATAGGGATGGCTGGTCCTCAACTTGCTAGCAGTGTCTTTACACTGGGAACAGCAGCAGTACTACCATTCTACACACTCATGGTTCTAGCTCCTAAATCTGAACTAGTATGTTTCTTAACTCATCTTCTATTATTTGGTTCATGATGAAATCGTTTTACAAATGTGAATAATATGTGACGGTCCTTAATTGTAAGTTTGTATGCCTTGGTTTTGAGCTTTCTTGATACTTTGAATTTTCTTAATCCATAGCATTAAATTGTTAGTTCGGTAACCTTCTGATATTTTTCCTTGCTTATTCCCTGCAAATCATCGGGTTTTGATTCCTTTGTTTATCCATCTAATTTACTTTCCAACATGCAAAAATGCAGACTAAGAAGTCTATGGAAAGTAGTATACCGTACATTGTGCTTGGTGTTCTGTATGCATATCTACTGTACCTTTCTTGGACCCCTGAGACAGTGCGACTGATATTTGCAAGCAAATACTTGCTACCAGAGGTGTGTGTGCGTGTATTCATTCATAAGTTTAATTTTTCACTTTCATATACTTTTCTATCCAACTCTGTATTTCTTACTTTAACTTTCTTTCTGGGATACATGATGATACAGCTGTCTAGTATAGGAAAAATGTTCTCCAGTGAGATGACTTTAGCCTCCGCCTGGATTCACTTGCTGGTTATAGATCTTTTTGCTGCAAGGTCCTGCCATTATTTTTTTCTTCTCTTCATGTTCCTTTTTTTTTTTTTTGCTAAAATGCAGAAAATCCTACTAAACTTTGGTCAACATACAAAAATCTTTCTAAACTTTCAATTTTGTACAAATAACCCCTTTTGTTAAAGTTTTTATCGAAAAAATCATGTTTGTTTCTTTATAGATTTTTGTCTACTCTTAAAGTTCAAGGAGTCTTTTGTCACTTTTTAAAGTTTAGAGAGTTTTTTGCACAATAACTAAAGTTCAAGAGGATTTTCTGCATTTTAGCCTTTTCTTTTTTAGCTAAATGGGCTGGCTCTAGCCTGTGTTTTGAGTTTTGACAGTGCAGTTAGTAAGTGATCTAATTTTGTATCGATGATGATGAATTCAGGCAGGTGTTTCATGACGGTCTGGAGAATGAAATAGAGACCAGGCATTCAGTTTCTCTTTGCCTTTTCTTTTGCCCCATTGGAATTCTTACTCACGTCATCACCAAAGCATTGGCCAAACCTTCGAGGACAAAAGAGCATGGCTTATAGAGAGGGCACCTGCTCATGCAAGACCAAACAAGTATTTGAGTGAAACAAAAAAGAAAATCGCTAATTTCAAGATGTCTATAATTATCCTTTCAAGTTTTTTTGTTTCTTAAACATGTCATTATTGGTTGTTTGTTAAGTCTCAAATGTATTTATTTATTACTTTGGTTGAGAGACATCACTTGAAAATTTTCTAAGCAAACTGCAGTTTACAAAGAATAGACAAACCTAGTTTAAGAAATATAAGGAGTTAATCATGAACAAATGCTTAAATATAGTAAAATCACTTAATAATAAAACCCATTTCTAGCCTGCTCGTATGTAGATAATTTGTTAATTTACTTATTGATAAGGTTTTTTAAGGTGCAATATGTCCTGTGAAGTTGCACCACTTCACAATGGAAGACCTTCTGAAGTAGCCTTTTATAATCAACTCAGGTGCTGCAACTTCATTATCAGATGGATTTTTTTTTTTGTTGAGACCATTGATCCAACAATTGATACTCCTAAAGGTCGAGAAAGGTTTTAGCATATTGTAACATTCTCTTGATTTTTGTTTCATAATTTTCATCAGTTACTTTCCTTTTTTCGTTTCATAAATTATAAGTGATGTAAGCCCATATTAACCTGACATTATAGTTGTGATCTTTTTAATGAGTATTTTTGTCCAAAACATTAGATAAGTAGCTATTGGCAATAAGTGTTTTTTTTTTGGGCCATTTGGAAGTGATTTTCATAGGTTGAACAAATATGCAAGAAATTTTAACAAAATCGTTGACAGAAAAAGTGCTCTTTCTTTTCATAACGCTACCAATCAAAGCAACCAACTGATTTTAAGTTAGTGAGCATAAACAGGTTATTCACTCACTGGTATTGAAAGATTTAAGTAACATTCTTATAAGGCCATGTATATTATCAACTTTGTAATTAACTAAAAAAAAACTAGGAATGAACTCAAATTAAATTGCCCAGTAAATTAAAATTACTGGTATTGAAAGATATAAGTAACATTCTTATAAGGCCATGTATATTATCAACTTTGTAATTAACTAAAAAAAACTAGGAGTGAACTCAAATTAAATTGCCCAGTAAATTAAAATTACAAGGAACTAACATACTAGATCCTGTACAACATAAAATAATGAACTTGCGGATTATAACTACACTTCAGTCTCCTCAAATCAATCATAGAACTTAAGGAATCTCCTTTGCCAATTCAATAAGCCCTGCAATGGAAGTCCCAAGAATGCGTGGATAAACACATTGTCAATGTCATGCAGTTTGGGATATTTCAACACTAGCCACAAAATGAAATTGCTGGTGAAAGTGTATCAAGAGGCTTTAGGTGAACTGAGTTCATCATGTCTTTCAAGTAAGAAAATAGCCTGGCAAAAAGAAAATGAGCATCATTAATAGGGTTCCAGAAATTGCAATCAACATTGGATATCATACTAAGGCTTGATAGCAGCCGTTAGCTTTCAAGTTATCGGGCTCTACAGTTATACTAATTAGCTCAACAGTATTAAGGTTACAAGGGGCTAAATTAATACTGTTCCCTTTTAATTTCCCTAATCATGATTCCCACTCTTGCATCTTCAATGCAGAAGACATAAGTGCAGTAACATGCACCTTTTCTTTCCAATGTCTCAATATTTCTTTCAGAAGTTGTCCTGACTCACACTACCAACTATCAGAAGCTACCAATGCCATCCCTAAAGAGTAAAGACGGCTCTCCATACACTCAGCCTCACTTACATCCTATTTGCAACAGTGTCTTTTCCATTCTTCAAAGAAAACCCCAATACCTTCAAAGCAAACTACCTTCATATGATCATATCCACCTATTCTATATTGACAATAAGTAAAGACTAACTACATGCCCACGAAAAAAGTAGAGAAAACTCTTAACCACACGTGGCAGATATGTTGCGAGGACATTAGCTGAAATATATTAGCCAAATTACAACATTTCTTGGTCTAAATGAAGGAAAGTAGGTTCCTATGCCCATAATTCTCGTTTTATCATATGCACAAAAACACACAGGTCCAGAAGTGCATATTTTACTAGGTATTATTTCTGGAAATTATTTCTCAGTTTTAGTCCCTTAGTCCAGCACGTGCATGGTTTCCTTTATTTTTGTAGCACTTGTAATGTTTTCCCTTTTATTGAGCTCCTCGCACCCACTACACAGCACTCTTGCATTTCAATTTGTTAGTTGATTTATGTTGGTTACTGGTGCTGCAGCACATCTGCCCATTTTATGCATCTCTTTGCTGTACTGAGCATTATAAATGCTCCACTTTTGCTGTTTTATGATCATCAAGAAGAATATTAAAAAATATATTGTGTTACAAGTGTTTTAGATTCTAACACTTCTGGTTTTGTTTTCCTGCTATCCAGTTCTTATCACACAAACATAAACAAAATCCAGAAGTGAGCAATTAGACGAAAAAAATCCAATATCGAAAATGAAAACTAGGGTTCGAAAACAAGCATACTTCAAGTAGGTAGTGCAGACATCTGAATTGGGTCCACTAGTTCTCCATTTGATAAATCTGAGTTTCTTGAAGAATCTTTTCTGCTGCGCTCCAACGAAGTCGCTTCATATATCCCTACACAATTTCATTACAAATATGAAAGAAATTTCAAATTATAATAAAACAACTATAACAGATAATACAAAATAACTAGTTTTCCGTTAACAACTATTTGGGTAAAATACTATTTTAAGAAATTTGGCCCATTTTCAGATTGGGTCCCTGTGGTTTGTTCCGTTAACAAAAAGGGTCCCGAGGTATATTTCCGTCCAAAATTTGGGTAAAATACTATTTTAAGACCCTAACTATTAATTTTTATGCGTTTAACACTGTATTTGTACGAGAGGACTTTGATGCAAAAAAAAAAAATTCGTAGTAAGAAATATAATTTCACCCTTTAGTCTCTCTCTCGCACGCGTTCGGCGTCTTTCAATTCTTCCGCCGCCATTGAATCTTGCACAATTTCCACTTCGTCTCCGCATTCTCCCATTCTCCGACGCACACAGACTGCTCTGTCGTCGTTTTACGGTGCAATTCCGACAACTCTCTCGAGCTCTGTCTTCTTGGTCGCGGCGATTCAGAGTGGCGTTGGTACCAGTATAATTGCCCAACTTTCGATTTCAAAAAGATGATGAGCGTGATACATTGCGAAGGGCTTTTCACTTTCTCGATGATATCAGTGACGATGAGCGTGATACATTGAAGAGTTGGTCTAAGGGTTTTGTTGTTAGGCCGCCAACAGATGAATATGGTGAAGATGGAGTGATATTCAATATGAGAGAGAGAGAGACTAAAGGGTGAAATTTTATTTCTTACTACGAAACTTTTTTTTTTTTGCATCAAAGTCCTCTCATACAAATACGGAGTCAAACGCATAAAAATTAATAGTTAGGGTCTTAAAATAGTATTTTATCCAAATTTTCCGTCAAATTTTGGACGGAAATATACCTCAGGACCCTTTTTGTTAACGGAACAAACCACAGGGACCCAATCTGAAAATGGGCCAAACCACAGGGCCCTTTTCTGTAATTTATCATTTTTTATATCTCGGGATGACAGTCCTAATTTATAGGAATATGACTCTCAGGAGTTTTACGTTTGGTTTGTTTAAAACATTACCAGGAATATTTTTTGACTTTACTATGAATTCTCTATTCATGTATTTGGTTTAGTCACAATATTCTAAGCAATTAAATGATGATTTTCAAAATTATGGTGAACTATTTTATTAAAAAGATAAACTTAGGATTAATTTTTAATAAAAATTAACAATAACTATTGTAGAAGAGCAATGATGAAGGAAGCTTTGGTATTGAAGTGGTGGCCATAAAGGAGGTATAATTGTGTGCAGCGGTGACAATGGCAGTGGTAGCATCAATAGTGAAGGTAGCAATAATGGTAATGGTGATGACAGTCAAAGTGGATATGTTGAGGTGATTGTGATAATGATGATGGTACCTTCTAGTTGTGGTGGTGGTGATGGAGGTTGGTAGTGAAGAGTGTGGTGGAGTTGACGGTGGTGGTAAAAATAGTGGCTTAAAAAGATAAATTAAAGCTATTACCTTAAAAATAATAAAGGTTGAGCATTTTAGTTTTTTTACCTAAATAGAATATTCTCATGTCATAGGAATGTAACATACACAAGATAAATTAAAGTTATAACCTTAAAAATAATAAAGGGTGAGTATCTTATTTTTTTTATATACCAAAATAAAACATTCTCATGTCATAGGAATATAACATTCCCACTCCTCTAGGTGTGAACTAAAATTCAAAATTCATGGGAATTAAAAAAAATTCCCACACACCAAACATTAGTCCAACAATTGGATATTGTACTTTAGTAGCCATTTTAACATCGCAGAAAAGGCATGAAGGAACATCAAGAAGTTGTTCAGCTCCACATATAATACGTGAGACATAAAAATTTCAAAGATAACATTAAACGGTAAAAGAAAATTCAGAACATACCAAAACCTAGAATAGAGCAGCAAACCACAAAGCCGAAAAGAGAAAAGTCCATCTTGTACACAATCTCCATCACAATGATGCATGCACCAGCTACCATTAAATGCCTTGGTGAGGAGAAAACCATGTGCAATCTACAAACACAAAAATTGAACAAAATGAAATTAGATAAAAGGATTTTTCATAGCTTCAGAATCACCAAGAGTACCCTCTGATAATGAAAATCCCAAGTATTTTTTGTGGACAAAATAATGAAGTCTCGCCAAGAAAAGATGACACTGTGTAGAGTTGGAAGATAAGAAATCCTCAAAAACAGAAATGAAATCCCAAGTATTATCTAACTCACCTTACATCAAACAAATTTCAATCATAATTCAGATCTTGACCAGACAAAACTTCTGAGAATTTGATTACAATTAAATTAGTTACAAGCAAGCCTAACGTCAGACAACAATATAGTGAACAATCTATGGATATGGAAATCTAATTTCATAACTATTGAAACATACATCTAGAATTCCGATTGAACTGAAAATAAATATTAATGCTGAAGGAAAATTAATTATCAAGCAGAACCTTGTCTGATTATCTGAATAGCCCAGAAAAAAACTGCTAGTATGCAAATAAAAAATTCCTTTATTCAGTTAAATATTACTCATGGCAAGACTATCATAGCCTACCTCTCTTCTGCAATACTGTCAGCATAGAATATAATTATATTTCCAAAAAGAATAGTGCTCAAAAAGGCCCAAGTTGAGAATGGCAATTTTTCACTTCCCCCAGAAGGTGAACCCTGAAAGATTCAAAAATGAGAAAGAGAAATGATGGGTCAGAGAAATTATCATATCATAAGAAAATGAAGACAGAACTACCTATGTATATATATATAGAGAGAGAGAGAGACACACACACACACATACACACGCACACACCACCACCAGTCCACCACAAAGCATAAACCTATACTAAATTATGGGAACAATGCTATTACAGAACTTACTATGATCACGTCCCACATGGCAATAGGAAACATGAAACATGTTGCAGATGCAATAGTTAAAGCATGGAGTCGCCTTCTAAGTTGATTCTGTAGACAGGAGATGTTCAACATCAGAACTACGATACCTAGAAAGCACCTTACACTAAAGAAGAGAAAAAAATTGCAGTTTTCAGTAACTGTTACCACCTTGATAGAAACACGCCTTGCAATTACCCTTCTTAGTGCTGACAAAATTCCAGCCAAAATGGGAACCAACATTCCCTTCAACCCCAAAACTTGTTCAGACTGAACCCCAGAATCATCTCTATCTTCCCATGGTAAATTCCGGTTAAGTTTACAAAACTTGTGATATGATAAAAATGCATTAAACATTTGACATATGAAAAGGAACAACAGGAAGAATTGATACTTGAAAGGCAAAATTAGCCACTTTAGGCTTAAGAAAAGAACTTGGTATGAATAAGGATATAGAACGGAGAATATGTTGCTGTAGCCCACCCTTCGGATAAGAGGTAAAATGATACCAACATTGCAATTAGGCCGCCTATCTGGTAGAAAATAAGAAATTATCATCTTATTAGAAAGAAAATAATCTTATAATTCGAAAATACTAAGTAGTCACAGACAACAGAGCATGATACATCTGCTAATCTGTCTTAAAGTTATCATAAACACAAACTTAAAGCCACAACTTGGACATTGTTCTTTATTTCCTCTATCTTATAGACAACATCCATATTTATGTCCACAAATATTATTCAAACATAAAACTTGAAGGGGAAGTGAAAAAAACCGATCTACATAGGTCATTGTAAAACAATTCAGGGAAAGCAAGGGAACTATTGAACCATCAGAAGATAAGACAGGTACCCAACTTATTTGGACCGCATGGCATCATTTATATCTCATATGTTATGAATACTTGAATAGCAGACAGTGTTACCTTTTTCCACAAATGGCTTTTCCTCCCATACAACACAGCAGACAGTACTCCAAGTACAGCACCAGAGTACTCAGCCAATATTGCTCTAATTTGATACAAGAAAAGAAAAGAAAAACTACATTCAGGGCACAACCAACAATAAAATGAAACCCTACGTCAAAGCATAGTCGAAGAAGATATTCATAGAAATTGGTCAGAAAAAATTAAGTCATAGTGGCAAATAAGATCAACTTCACTTGTCCTATGACAAATAATATCTTAGACTAAAATGCCTAAGCATCTGCCAGGAATTATGAGGCTCAAGAAAAGGTTTAGTAACTAACGTTTGAGCTGAAATCTTTGTCTGATAAACTCTTATTATATGAGCTCAAAAGTCAAAATATAGGAATAGGTATTTTTTAAAAAAAGAAATTTATTAGATAGGAAAAAAAACATCAAAAGAAAGGAAAAACAGGATGCTACATCAGTAATGCCTTTCAATCCCTTTGGAGATCCATAATTGAAACCCCCCTAAACAACACATTCGAAGAAATCCATAATGAAGTCAAGAAAGTAATTTTATCCCAAATAAGGTGAGGTGGGGGTGTTTATTGTTAAAGACTGTTGCATTCCGCTCCAACTAGATAAACCACAAAGTTTCAAGAGTTGCACATTCGGAATTGCTATATTATTCATTGCTTTTCGATGTGTTCCAAATGATAGTATGATACTCTTACATCTTCAAGGAAAAATCTGCATGCATATTACTTTTCATCCCAGAATCTGAGTCTAAATATGCAACCCTTAACAGATCAGTTATCAATTCTCCCTAAATGAAACCATTTATTTAGGTAATCAGATGTGCTTCTATGGGTATCCTTAAACTGAAATATATAACTCATGCAGATAACTTTGCATATTATGACTAAGATGGATATCCAGAGCGACAAGAATTTAAATAGCAAGATCAAGCACTTGAAATAATAAAGAATCAAATAAATTTTTCTCCAAGAATATGAAAACCAACCTAACAGGTCCACACGATTTCAGTCCCTTTCCCCACAAAATCAGATACAATGCTGTTATACTGCCATTTATAATAGATGGCACAACCTGGAAATCAACTGGTGCTAGGTAAGGAACATGGGTATCAGAATAAAACTAATTGCCTAATTTAATGCTTATTCTTTGTAATATCTACACAAAGCAAAAAATTAATTTACCTGCGTATTAGAAAGTGGCCTACCCTTCCAGGGCTTTTGCAAAATCAAAAAGAGGACAGATGCTGGGGCCAAACAAGCAAACAAGAAAAGAACAACTGAAGCTCCAGTTTGAGATATATAGCGATACATGGAGTATATTGACCATATCCTCAAAAAATTTGCAATGACGTGGATTACTTGCAAGGGTGTATGCCTACATAAGAAAGATATCATCAGCTTAATAAGATCAAACCAAGTTTAAAAACTTCAATATCCAGCCCTCGTTCCCCAAAAAGTTATGCTAACAAACAAAAAAAGAAAATCAATAGATAATGCCCAGAAGACAACTAATGTATAAGGTGTGACAAAGAAAAGTAATACATGTTAGACGACAGGGTGTTTGATATCATATATTCACATGGCTTAGAATGATCCAGAAAGTGACCCAATAACTGCAGAAAGCATTTGAGATTAGTGAAACATTATAAGTCTGTATCAGTTGAAACTGAGCCAACACTCTAGGAAAAAGCTAGCAGCACAAAATAAAAGAAACAACTTCAGAAACTGAATTAACTGTTAAGATCTTTCAAAATTTCCGTTCTTTGCAAAATGTCGCCCACTAGTTTAAAAAAAAAACAAGAGCTATGCCCAAAATTCATTACAGTCTTCCTCCCTGTTCCATTGCACCCTAGCTCTAAAAAACAGATTATTGTGCAACAAAGAAGTGCCCCAAGAAAGACAGAAAAGTTTGTTTGTTTTGTTTTGTTTTGTTTACCTGAAATGAGGAGGAGATCCCCGATCATCTGAGAGTTTATTGGGGGACATCATTTTGCGAAACGCTAGAAATTGAGCCGATCTCTAATATGAATATGGGGTAGCATAAATGCGGAAGGTTTTGAAGATTGAATGAACTGAATCAGAAATCAGTTCATTGTTGTGTCTTCATTTCATGGTGGGATTGGATCGTGTACACACAATCAGACCTTACCTCTTCCGTTAAAACTCAGATTAATAACAAGGTTCAGACTTGTTTCCTTCCTCGAGTCTGGTCTGAAGAGACTTGAGAAATCAGAATTCAGATATTCGTCTTCGTGTTGTGTGTGTGTGTGTGTGTTTTTTTTTTTTTTTTTATGTACAGTTCTTCGTGCCGTGTGAAATGTATCAGTTATTCAGTTCCATAAAGAAGAGGATCGAGCCCATTTATTAATATATTTGGGCTGGGCTCGTTCATTTCTCAAGTGTCTACAGTCCAATTGGTATAGTAAAACTTGCAGGCCTATCATAGAAAGTTCTTGAGGTTATGTTCAAGTTTGACTGAGAATAATTTGTATTTTTTTTTTGTCAAAGTGCACTTTTGGTCCCATAATTTTTGTTCAGGTCTCAATTTGGTCTCATAACTTTTTTTGTTGCACTTTTGGTCTCATATCTTTGCAAAAAGTTGAAGATTTGGTCCCGTATCACTTTTGGTCCCATATCTTTGCAAAAAGTTTCACCGCAAGTCCCACTTGATCTAAATATATGAGACCAATTCTGCATTTGACCCAAAGCTATGTGATCGATTTTGCAACTTGACTAAAAGATATAAGACCAGGTCTATAACATGAACCAAAGATATGGGACCAAAAGTGTAACTCAGGACCAAATCTGCAACTTGAGCAAAAATTATTGGACCAAATTGAGACCTTAGCAAAAGTTATAGGATCAAAAGTGCACTTTGACCTTTTTTTGTATAAGTATGAGTTTTCTCCGACGATCTAAGCGAAGATTAATTTCATTCGAACCGAGAGCGAACAACCTTCCTAATAATATTGACTCCAGAGCTCAAACCTATTAAGGGTTTGAGTAGAGAAATTAGTTGGAATGCACATAGTTATTCATAACTTTACAAGATTTCCTACTTACATGTTGCAGGAGATATTTGGACTAATTTGTAATTTCTCTATTCAAATTGTTAAAATACAAATTATTTGCGAATAAGGATTGAGATAGTTGGTTCAGGTTTGGACTTTTGTGAAAAAAGTAAAAAATTATTGAATATTAAATAAATACAAATATTATCTCAACTATTTGATATTCGTTCAAAATGAATAAATAGATAAAATATTTGATATTCGATACTATATAATATAAATATTTTTTATATTATATGTTTTGTTATTATTTTTTAATTAATTTATTTTAGTTAATATTTAAATTGACTATTGGATATCGATATTCGATATCTAGTTATTGAAGTAGGATATCATATCATATATCTATAGTTTTTCGAGTATTTCAAATATTTCTGGGGACTAACTAGTATAATGTGTAAAATTCAGAAACCGATTTGTCATGGCTTCCAAAATTTAGGAGCGGAAGTTAGTTTAGTGATTAAATATCTGAACATAAGAAGGATAGCAGTGATAGCACAAAACCAAAGCTGAGTGACTAGCTGAGTATTGTCTAGCTAGCACCTTCATTTTTATATTATCTACGTTCACAAGACTGCGAGTATCACTGTAGTAACAATCTTCTGAAGGGTTTTCCTGGCCTTGAATCATAGCTAGTTATTTTGTTATCAATCAATTCAATGCCTACGCTTCTTGCATCCTTCCAAATCCACTCTTCGAGGATTATTCCCGCGAAGCCGCCTCAAGCTGTTCTCAGCAGATCCAACCAAATGCGGGTTCCGTATGATCTGAAGCAAGGGCAATCTCGCGTTTTCCATGAGCTTCCCTCCGGTTTAAGCATGGAGGTACTCCTGCAGAAGAAGGCGAAGAATATTGCCGCCGGAAACCCACCGTTGGTATTTGTTCATGGAAGCTACCATGCTGCTTGGTGTTGGGCTCAACATTGGTTGCCTTTCTTTTCAGCTTCTGGATACGATTCTTATGCTATTAGCTTGTTGGGACAGGTTCACTCTCTATCTCTATCTATCAAAAGCTACAGTTAGTTTTAGAGGAAACTTTTATTTTTTCACTCAATTAGTCCCACATTGCAATATTGCATTTCCCTTCTCTTTTTATCCAAGTTAAACGGCAGAGTTAATGGTTTCTTGAGGAGGGTTGCTCAGTTTTGGCTTTAAATTATCGATAAAAAAAATGTATTAGAAATTCAATATTGCTAGCAGTTTAATGATTAAGGGATTAATTTAAAAGATTTATCACCATTGGTCCAGTATTGAAGTTTCTTTCACCTATGTGTTAGACACCAGAATAAGTTTTCCTTAATTTTATAGGATGTGCTCAGTTAGGCCCTCAGCTCGTAGTTGTTTGTTTGTCTATATTGAGTTGCTATTGGTAGTTGTCACTTGAACTGTAAATGTGAACGCTGGAGCTGTTAGCTGCCATATCAATTTAGAGCTGGTAATCCTCATCAACACCACTAGTACTTGGGTACCCATAGTTAAATTACATGCATAAATGGCCTTGCAAGAAACATCTATTAGAATCCTCCTAATGCACTGGTGATGAATGAGTCTGGAACATGTGATATGGTCACTGTTTTCTGTGGCAATTTGTTTGAGGAGTTTGTATAACCTGTACATATATTTATATCTTAATGAATAATGTTAAAATATCTTTGTTGATAGATTTCCTACTTACATGTTGCAGAAGTGGTTATTGAAACCTAATCAAATCTCACCTCTTTTGATTCATTTCATATTGGGGTTTTACTGCTCTCTAGGCACTGAAATTGCATATAGTAAATCTGACTTTTACGATAAAACTGGATCACGGTTGAATGCCCATAATTTTTTTTAATTCAATCAAGCTTGCAGGAAATTAATAAAATTATTAGGTTCATTATTTCATTCAAATGGATTAGATTACAAATACAAGCATGCTATTCTTATAGTCTACCTGTAGAAATTTCACCATGGTCACATGATTATCTGTTCTGTTCTGGCATGTATTCTCCATGGTCAGGGTGAAAGTGATGCACCTTCTGGTTCAGTTGCTGGTACACTTCAGGTATAGTAACTCTTCTGTTACTAGCTAATTTTTCATTAATTGGACTGATTTTTTAATATGGATTTAGCTCTTGTAAATATAATGTCTTGCCTGCTCCAAATTTTGCAGTAGACACACGCAAGCGATATTGCAGATTTCATCAATAAAAATATTGGATCACCCCCTGTATTGCTTGGGCATTCATTTGGAGGGCTTATAATCCAGTATTACATTGCCGCTTTAAACAGTGACCAACTTAGAGGTGCTTTCTCCTTCTTCATATTTCATGCATATGCCTGTTGACTGAGTGGTTGATATCTAAGGTTCTGGTCTTCTCACTAGTAGTCTCAGATAGCAGTTCAGAACTATGTATACCATACACTTATTCCAGATTACCTTAAACTCATTATGCAAACACTTTAGTGAGTTGGCCCCAACATGTATTCTTGCAATTTAGATCCAAATCCAATATAGAAACACAGCTTTTATGGACAATTATTAGGTGTCTTCCATAGGTTTATTATTTTTTAATTACTTTTTCCTTGCTAGAGTATTTCGGTTCTTGTAGTTTTTCTAATTGTGGTTGGGCTTCATTTTAGACATGAAAAACTTGTTCCCAAAGCTTAAAGGAGCCGTCCTTGTCTGCTCTGTGCCTCCTTCTGGTAATAGGTGACTAACTAAAACTGTATTTCGAGATTGTTTATCCTTTGAGATTGAGATATAGAGAGAAAGAGGATGAGAATCTTGACAATGTAATTGCCCTTACTGAGAATTCCTTTTTATATTCTTTAGTGGACTAGTCTGGCGGTATCTCTTTTCCAAGCCAGTAGCTGCTTTTAAGGTACTCAAACTGACTTTTATAAGGAATGTGATTTTTCTTTATTGATAATTTGATTCTTATATATATGCACAACCTCCAGGTCACACGCAGCTTGGCAGCTAAAGCCTTTCAAAGTTCTCTTTCCCTTTGTCGAGAGACATTTTTCTCTGCAACCATGGAGGACCATATTGTTAAAAGGTATGTTTCTCCAGCAGAGAGTTCTCCCATCCCATGAACGCTTTTATTGTAATAAATAAAAGACGATGTCATTTGGTCCTTGAAAGATTTTATACATAATAATGTCTTGGGTGGATAATAATATATAAAACTCATTTTGGGAATGGATTAAGTCAAGGATCCTACAATGGAGCTGTGGGTGCTAACCGTGAGCATACCATGAAATGTCGGTAGTCATCACCAGCCTCAAAACCAAAGTATGTGATTTTATTTGAGAGGAAACATATTCATTTACTCTCAATATGAATTTATATTTAATCAATATTATTTAAGACTTCTATGGAAGAATGGTTATCTCTAAAATGATAATTAAGAAACAAAATTTCTAAACCCCTAGATGCTAATTGCTAAATCTATGATTAATGTATGGCTGATAATTTATTTCACTGCCAATTCCTTAAGTGTTTCTGCGTTTTGATATATGCTAGTAAGTATTAAGATCTTGTTAGCACTATCATTTTTCGTGTTGAGAATCTCAGTGAACACATTGATTGCAAAATAAATCTGATTTAATCCTATTTCTTTAGTTTCTGATGGCTTTGACAGAACATTGTAATTCATGTCCGTACTAAACGTAAATCATGCATTGTTATAATTGGTACATCATTTCACCATAAGTTTTAGTAAATCTTGCCCCACTGAAAGCTTTCATGTCAATGAATGATGGTTAGCAGTAATTACCACAAGACCTTCTGAAAATTCAGTATTGATTAAGAAAGCTATTTGTCTTTATTTATTGTAGATACCAAGAGCTTATGAAAGAAAGTTCAAGGATGCCATTGTTTGACTTAAGAAAGCTGAATGCATCACTTCCAGTTCCTAAAGTGCCAAATGGATCTCTTGACATTCTGGTGTTGGGTGCAAATGATGACTTCATTGTGGTAAGTTTTATATCCAATATGGGCTTAAGTGCAATTGCCTATTTTCTCGGGCCCTCAATAAGTGGGCATCTTTACTGTCCGAGTACTGGAAAATTTAAGATGTATGAAAAAATCGGAAATGGATCCTCTAGAGTTCCTTTCTCTACATTTCTTGTAGAGTATGAGAGAGAAAGGAAGAGAAAAGAAGAGAGAGAAAGAGAAAATATAGTTTTTATATATTTTTATTTCATGGAATTCATATTTTTTCTCTAACTCCACAAAAAATGCATGGAAAGGGACTCTAGAGGATCCAATCCCGAAAAATTCAATGACTTTTACCTTGTTTATGACAATTACAACATATGTTGGAATTTTGAGGGTAAAAAAAAAACCCTTCTTTTGTCCATTACAGACAGAGTAAATGTTCAATCTGGTCCCCCCCAAATCATTTCTTTCAATTTAAACCTTCAATCTTTAAGATGTTTGCAAAGTTGCCCTTCCAATGTTTAAAATGGAAAACGAAATCTAATAGTTTACTAATTTGGATGCCAAATTTGATGTGTGAATTAGGTAAAATAAATGTCCAAGTTAGTAAACTGTGTGAAGTTTGGTGTTAAATTTTGGCCGGAGATGGCATGGAAAGCAACATTGCAGACATTTTAATGATTGAGGGACCTTGTTAAGAAAATACAAATTGTGGAGGACCAAATTTAAGTTTTACCTGTCTATCAAGAATGATGATAGATTTTCCTTCTAGCAATTCATATACTATATTCTCCATATATTATATAGAGTAAACATGCTATTCATTCTGAGGAAGATATATTAAGTTGATGGCTTAGTTCTTGTAAGTTTAGTTTATGCATTTTAAACCTCAATAGTCGTGACTCGTGAGTTAATACTTAATACACATTAGCCTTATTGATTTATCCTGTCATCTTCGTCTAAAGGAAATAAGTTTTCAATGACAAATCAATCTTTCCAATTTTGTCTCTATATACAAATAAATCCTTAAATTTTAATTTTACGAAATAAATCAGTTCTTCAAAGTTAAGACAGAATTAATATATATTAATTCTAGGACTTTCAAAATCTTTAGTAAGTATATTGGACTTCAACCAACTGAAATCTTTCAATAATCAACTAATATGTCTACTCTTTTAAGTAAGTTTCTAAATACTTTCAAAGTATCTTCTCTACATAGTACAACATTGAATTATTTTTGAAGTGCTTCAGCTTAAGCTTCAATCTCTTTTTGGTCACAGGATGCTGAGGGACTTAAAGAAACAGCAAACTTTTATGGTTTGTCGCCTGTAGTTGTTGAGGCCATTGCCCATGACATGATGTTGGACATTTCATGGAAGAAGGGTGCAGAAGTTATCCTTTCATGGCTAAATGGGTTAGACAAGGAAGATGCATGAAATTGTATTTGTAGAGTGATTGGCCTCTCTTGTGGGCATATGAGCATATCATATAACAATGTCATTTTAGTTGCATTTATTGTTGATTTTCTGTTTAAGAGTAAATTAAAAGATAAGTCCTTTATACATATCAATATCATCATTATTCCCTCCTGTATTGAATATCAGTTTTGTTGGAGAGTATTTTTTTTTACAAAATATCTAATGTTTTACAAAATAAGAGAGCGTTAATTTTTTTTTTTACAATTCTATCCCTATTATATAGTTAATAAAGGTTGATTTGGTGGGAGTAACTATAAGTAATTTAATAACAACAATTTAGTTTTTTTATCTCATTTCTTTTCATTTTGAGTAAATTAATAATTTTCTTAGTCTATGTGTATTGTTATAATTAAAAAGTAGATATTCAAAATCGGAGAGAGTAGTAATAATCAAATTAAAAGTCACATAAACCACCTAAAAGTGAGTGGATTAATTAATTGGCTATTGTTTCAATTTAATCAAGGGTCTTGAATTCAAGACTTGGGAATCTAGTTTTGTTAAATACTTGGGTGGTGAGCTTTGTGGCTCGTGTGATCTTACTCGAATCATAGATAAATGAAAGGTATATGGTTGATAAAAAAAAAGAAAAAGAAAAATCCCATAAATTTTCTAATTATCCAAGTTAATTTGATCTTAAAATGAAGTTAGAGCAAAATTTTAAGTTCATTTACCAAACACATTTTTTAAAAATATTTAAAATAATGTATTAAATTTTAGAATTTACATCAATTTTAATTAATTAGTGATTAAATTCTCGAAGTTGGTTATATGTTTTTTCCTATTTGTAAATGTTATTAACTAATAAAGTTAAATTGAATTAAAAAATAATTAGAAAACAATAAGTAAAAATTGGTCTCAAGTATACTTTTAAATACGGTTTAACATTATTAACTGTAAAAAAAATAAATCGTTAAGAGTAATTTATAATTTTAAACTCATGTCATTCAAATTTTAAACTCATGTCATTCAAATTTTAAACCCAATGTAATCTATAATTCTATTGTAGCTTGTGACATTTTAACTTCAACTTAAATCAAGAAAGATATATTATATTTAATAATTTGAAATCAAGCATAAATAACTATAAAAACATCTAACATAAGCTGAGACACAAATTTTCTCTTCAAACTTTAGTGAATATAAAAACTTGGATCTTAATTTTTTTTCTTGAAAATAAACTTGGATTTATCTAAACATGAAAACTATACATGACATACTAAGATAAGAGACGCGACACAGATACAAACATAAACACAACGATACACCAAGTTCTTAAAGTTTTATCACATGATGAAGCATGAACACTAACACGATACCGGACACGACACGAACACAGACGCACCGACACGTTAAATTTTTAAACTTACATGACACTACACGACATATATATATATATAAATAATTAAAAACCACAAATTTTGATGAAAACCTTAAAAATTATAATATCTATTCATAATATATGTCATACATATTATTATTTTATATTGTTTCTCATGTTAAACTTTAAAATCACAAAAAATTAACTTTACATTCTGAAACTTATTAATATGTGTCATGTGACTCGTGTGAATGTCGTACGAGTGTCGAACACACACACATCTAGAATAGCCTATTCATGCTTCTTTGATCACACCACATGACATATTTATATACAAATAATTAAAAATTTATAAATTTTGATACAAATTTATCTATACTTGATTGCGAAGTATCCGTATAAAAGCCTTATATCCGTCGTCTTCCCGCCTTCCCCGTTGTCTCAAGCTGAAGCTGAAACTAGGGTTCATCTCTACGCAGAGGCATTTACTTTGCTTGGGTTCACAACATATGGTACGGCATCTCTTAACTCCTTCTGTCCTTGGTGATACAGAACAGAGTCTGAAAGTAGCACTTCAAGTTTTTAAAACCCTATCTAGATTTGTTGGTTTTTCCTCTCGCTCATTGGGTCTCTGGGCTCCCTAGCAGAATTTCGAGTTTTTCCAATGTTAGTTCAATTCGGGCTTGCTCGTAGTTATTTCTAGATAGGGTTTTGTTGACCCTGGAATTTATAGGTTGTACATGGTATACTTTGTTTTTAGCTTGATTGTATGTCACTATATCTGCTTTACAGCTTTAGCGATTCAACGTGTTAAATCTATTGGGTTTGTTTGCTGTTTAAGGTGGTGAAAAATGAAACATGTGTGAAGTCAATTGTGTAAACAGCTGTCTCTCTCTGTCATGGTTTTTGTTTACGAAAAATTTCATGTCTCGCCTGTTTGCTGCATTTAGTGACTGAGAATATATTCAGATGAATAGAGAAAAAAGTTTCACTTTCTGGTGAAATATATAAGATGGTGTAAGTGAAACAATGTGTAACCTTTTAATTTGAATATTTCAAATGGTATTCTTGTTATAGTGGTTTGTTTTTGTTTTTATTTGCTAATACTTTGACCCACTTACCTCTGCTTTCGCAAACAACAACAACAACAACAACAACCAAAGCCTTTTCCCACTAAGTAGGGTCGGCTATATGGATCAATTGACGCCAACGCGTTCTATCCTTACACATGTCAACTGTTAGGTTATTGATAGATAAATCTTTCCGGATAGTTTCTTGGATAATTTTCTTTAGTCTTCCCCGGATTATAGGATTTTCAACCAGGGCCTCCATAGGTCTTCTTTATACATTTGTCCAAACCACCTAAGGCGTGTTTCGATCAATTTCTCTACGATATGCGCTACTCCAACTTCCTCTCTGATGATCTTATTCCTGATCTTATCTTTTAAAGTATGACCATACATCCATCAAAGCATTCTCACTTCAGTCATGTTGAATTTCTGTTCTGCTTTAGCAAACCCAAACAAAATTTTCAACTGGCTTGCATTTGCATTCTCGGAAAGCATTTGATATATTGCTATTATTTCCTTGGGTCTGATCCCGAAATAATTTATATACAATTACGTCCCATGTTGACATATTGTGATGGTGGCTATTAAACTATGAAACAGATTGACCAGTATGTACACCTCAAGGAAGAAAATCCATAAAGATAATGATGCTGAGCCAACTGAATTTGAGGAGACAGTTGCACAGGTTAATCTCATGAATGTTTTAGAGTAAAAATTATTATTTCATAATATCTGTCTTTTCTCTAAATTGAAACTCTAATTTTATGCCTGTGCAGTACCTATTTGACTTGGAGAACACTAATCAGGAGCTAAAGAGTGACCTGAAAGATCTCTACATTAATCAAGCAGTGTAAGACAATGTAGTGGCACTTGGACACAATCAAAATATAATTATTGTCATCTTTCTACTTAATTCCAGTTTTACATAGCGGACTTGTGATTGGTTTCTGTATGTTTGGCCTCAAGTTAACCCATTCTATTTACATCTCTTCTCTTGCAGCCAAATGGATGTTTCTGGGAATCGTAAGGCTGTAGTTATCTACGTGCCTTACAGATTGCGGAAGGCATTCCGCAAAATTCATCTTAGACTTGTCAGAGAGTTGGAGAAAAAATTCAGTGGCAAGGTTATATCAATGTGCTGTTAACATTTCTTCTTTGTTCATCTATTTTATCTTTGTTAGTGTAGTTGCCTGGTATTTTATAGCTCTCCACTTTATAGTTTTCCTGTCCATCCAAATTTGACTTCTGAAGATACTACCAAATGACAGGATGTTGTCTTAGTTGCTACAAGAAGGATTGTACGGCCTCCAAAGAAGGGCTCTGCTGTCCAACGACCCCGTTCTCGCACATTAACTGCTGTCCATGATGCCATGCTAGAGGATGTTGTATTTCCGGCTGAAATTGTTGGCAAACGCATTAGATATCGCATTGATGGATCGAAAATAATCAAGGTAGTCCTTGCTTGTGAAGTTTTTCTTTTTCTTTTTTTATTGTATCTCACATTTCTGGTACTCCAAACTTGTTCATTTTATGGCAAAAGACCTGTTGGTGCCCCTAACGTTTGGTCTGTGTCAGTTTCAGTTATGCCCCCAACGTTTGTTCTGTGTCAGTTATGCCCCTAACGTTTCACATTGTTGTCAATTATACCCTAACCTCTAACTCCATTAATTAGATTGACAGAAAAAGCTGATGTGTCAGCTCATTGAGTTAGTGGTTCCCGTCATTGAACTTAGGAGGTCAAAAAACCTTGGATTAGAAGTTTTTGTAATCGCCATGTATCTCGCTGAAAAGTTTGCCGAAGAAGACGAACCTCGCCGAAAAGGTTTTTTGACCTCTTGAGTTCAATGACGGTCTCCATTAGCCCAGTCAGCTGATACATCAGCTTTTTCCGTCAATCTAATTAATGTAGTTAGAGGTTAGGGTATAATTGACAACAATGTGAAATATTGAGGGCATAACTGAAACTGACCATAAACGTTGGGGGCACCAACAAGTCTTTTGCTTATTGTATATTTGTGATGCTCTCTTAACTTTTTGTCCCTTGTAATGTATCAATTTTCAGGTTTTCCTGGATCCTAAGGAGCGCAACAACACTGAATACAAGCTAGAGACTTTTTCTGGAGTTTACAGGAAGCTCACTGGGAAAGACGTAGTATTCGAGTTTCCAATCACAGAAGCCTGAAGTGCAAATCACGAGTTATGTTTAATTCAATTCAATATTTTGACTTGTTAGGTTTTAGTTTGATGCCTGCTCTTCCACATTAGCTGATAGAGCCTGTTTAGAGTTTTGTCAATGTGGCCCGGAATTTAAAAATTAGAATGAGATAAATACCTACAGTATTATATATGTTTCAGAATTTTTTTGGTTGTCACTTTCTTAAAATTATTATATACATACACAAACATAAATAGGTGAGAACTATGAGAATTTTTTTTTTTTGTAAATTCTTTAGACAGTAATTTTAAAATTGATATGTAATATTTCTATTTTGCATTATAGAGTTCAAGTACTAAAGTTATAATTCAAATATCAAAATTATAAACAGAAGATTATAATAAAATGCTAGAAAAAGAAATTATGAATCAAGTTGTAACTTGTAAGTGTCACAAGTAATTTTCATTTCGTAATTAATATAGTAGTTTTCCTGCTATTGATTTTCTCCAGCCACCATTTTTTCCAAGAGTTGTGTTCAGTGGATCAACGCGTAACTTGAAGATCATTGGTGAAAATATATTAATAAATTTATAACTGAGATGTTGTAAGGACCATCAAGTCAACTAATGGAACCATTGCTTGGCACCATTGAACCAATGATCTGTAAAATTTCTTCCCAAATTTTAATATAGCAATTGACAGATGTATGTCTTTAAGCTGTATATGTTAAAAACTTAAATTTCAGATACATAGGTTGTAAAAGTTTTTTGCTTTTTTTTTTTGATACATCAAAAACAGTTACAAAGCAAGTTCATTAAAGATAATATAATATCTATCCCTATGCATATAAGGGTGCGGAAGCCAACTAAAAAGCTCCTCGGAGAGTGTCGTCGAGGCGTGAAAAATCTTCCAATCGCTGTGTGAAAGGAGATTCTTAATGTCTTGGACAAGAATGCTTTCGTTGACTGTAGCTCGGCCCTGTTCAAAGCAGCGTGTCGGCTGCTTATGCGGGAAGACAAGTGCCCACTTTCCTGACACGTGAGCTTGCAACTTGAGAATTGTTTCTCTGCACTCAAAAAGGATATCTGTTGCTCTTTGTAGAGACTTTGAAGTCCGCTTGACTGCAGCAAAGATAACATTACCACCATGGTACAGAACCACATTGATGAATCTGCTGTTGTCCCGTTCTTCTGCCGATAAGAGCATTGTAAACGAAAACTCCTCAAGTAACTCACGAGTAAAGACATCCTTTGTTGGCGTGTGGTGATGCTTCGCCTTGGTTCTTACCATATCCTGGCCCTTTACATTGACAGAATTACTATAGAAAGCAAGAGCCCCTTGGATAGCGTGTATGAGATGGATGGGATGAACCTCTTCGCCTCGCCAAAACAGGTTGTTCCTAGATTCCCAAATTTTATGGAGGGCAACGAAGGACCAGGAGAGGAGGAACAACTTATGGTCATCTCCTGAAAGCCAGTCATTACAGAAGGCAGTTATCCGTTGGATTAAATTCATATCCTGCCGCTGAGTGAAGGCGAAGCTAAGAGGGGACCCAAACCAAACCGCTCTAGCAAAATGGCAGCGCATGAAGAGGTGGTCAACTGTCTCGGCTTCGTCCTGGCAGAAAACGCAAAACATATTACTGTTGAGATGATGTGCTCGAAGGATGTCTCCCACGGGAATAGCTTTGTTAATGAGCTTCCAGATGAAGAGTAGGATTTTCCTTGGAAGAGCAAGTTTCCAGAACCGGCCCCAATGGATGTTGTTTGGGGAAGAAGCATTTAAACCTCTTTCTTGAATAAGCAATTTATACCCGACTGCTGAAGTATACCTTCCTGAATGCGCGCCCCCCCCACACAAGTTGATCCTGAGTCTGGGTGATAGGGGTGATGATAGACTTGATTTGAATAATTTGATGCCAAGGGTACAGTTCCTCCAGATTGATATGGTTCCATTCTTGATTTTCCATCAGGTCTTGAACTTTGTAGACACCAGGGTCACCGCCCCAAGGAACCATCCAAAATTTGCTAGTGATATCGATATCAGCGCCGTTTCCAACCTTCCAAGACAGGTGTTTCTCAATGATTGGCAAGGAGTTGCGAATACCCCGCCACACCCAGGTGTCCTGAGTAGTTTTGCGGAACTGGAATTCCGTATTCAGCTTCTTGTACTTGTGAAGGAACCAAGAGCTCGAGAGAGAAGAAGGAGCGGTGATCCATTTCCACCCGTGCTTGGCAAGAAGCGATTCATTAACCACTGAGAGATGTCTAAACCCCATGCCCCCCAATCGTTTGGGAGTGAAAAGCCGTCGCTTGTTGGTGAGATGAATCCGTTTCCCCTCTGGCTTGAATCCCCAAAAGAAATCAACCATGATAGATTCCATTTTTTCTGTATCCTTCTTTGGTAATTGGAAAACGGAGAGCTTGTATATCGAGTCAGCTTGGAGCACTGCTTGTATCAATGTTGCTCTACCCGCCTGAGACAGAAGGTTGGCCTTCCACCCTTGTAACCTTTGATGGAAACGCTCAACGAGTTCTGTGGCGTTTCTTTTGATATGGTTTTTCCCATCTACATAAGTGCCAAGGTATTTTCCCAAGTGATTAGCTTGCTTGACATTTAGGGTATTTGCCATGAATTTCTTGAAATGGCGTGGGGTATTTGGACTAAAAACAGCGAGAGATTTTGTCTTGCTGATCTCCTGTCCCGCCAAAACACAGTAGAGGTCGAGAATGGAGGAGATGTGACGGCATGAGTCCTGTGTTGCTTTAAAGAACAGGATGATGTCATCAGCGTACATCAGATGAGAGATCGTCGGCCCCCTATTCGCAAAACGGATACCTTGGATTTGCTTTTCTCGTTCAGCGCGGAGGAGGAGGGCAGATAAGGTATTTGCTGCGAGGATAAAAAGGAAGGGAGAAAGGGGATCCCCTTGACGAAGTCCTCTTTGTGCAGTGAAAGAACTTGCCTTGTGGCCATTCAAGAGCAGGGTGTAACTAACCGTGGAAATGCACTGGCTAATCATATTCATAAAGGCAACCGGGAAATTCATTTTGGTCATGACCGCTTTAATGAAGTTCCATCCAAGTTTGTCGTAAGCTTTTGATATGTCTAATTTCAGGGCACACCACTGTGTTTTGACCTTCTTCGCCTTGTGAATGAAATGCATGAGCTCACTAGTTAAGGAAATATTGTCTGCAATCTGTCTTCCTTTTATGAAGCCATTCTGGTGAGGTGAAATCCAATGTCCGATGAAAGGCTGCATTCTGTTGACCAGAATTTTGGCAATGATTTTGTAGACGGTGTTACATAGTCCTATAGGACGAAAATGTGAGAGCATAGAGGGCTCGGTGGATTTGGGAATAAGGGATATAAAAGTCTGATTATACTCTTTAAGAATGTGACCGGTCCTCTGAAAGTCTTTGATCATGCCAAAGATATCTCCTTTGATTAAGTCCCAGTACTTTTTGAAGAACTCTGCCGGCAGACCATCAGGACCTGGAGCTTTGAAGGACTTTAACTGAAAGACAGTCGAGGTGATCTCCTCTTCCGTAATGGGGCTATCCAACCACTCTTGCTCCTGTGTGGACACCTGGGGTAAGCTGACCGTCTCCAACTCATGAAGAATAAAATTTTGATGGGGTTCCTCGGGGTAAGTATAAGCTTCTTGGAAGTAATTACCAATGAAGGCTTCCATATTCGCATAGTCTTCAATCCAATTTCCCGTGTTATCCTGTATCTTTAAAATTCTATTGGAAACCCTGCGTTTCTTGACAACAGTGTGAAAATACCTAGTATTCCGATCACCCCCTATTAACCAAAGCTGTCTGGCCTTTTGAGCCCAAAGAATTTCCTCATATTCCAGCCATTTGTTGAGTTCCTGTCTGGTGGTTAACTCCTCCTGCATCTGTTGAGTATCATTCAGGGATAGCCGGCGTTGGAGGGAATCCAACTTAGTTTGCAGACTTTTGATTTTATTTTGAATGTTACCCAGATCTTCTCTATTCCAGATGGACAAATTATGCATGATAGCTTGCTGTTTCCGAGCAACAGAGAAGGCGTTAGATCCTGGATAGTGATGCTGCCAAGTATTTGTGATAATGTCAGTCGCTGCTGGCTCATGTAACCAAAAAAGTTCAAATCTCCTGGGCCTATGACGAAAAGGGATGTTGCCTTTCGTGTCAACAACTAACGGACTATGATCCGACGCAGCCACATGAAGACAATTAAGCCAAGTACTGGGGTAATGAGATAACCAGCTCTCATTAACCAGCGCCCTGTCTAATCTCTCCCACACAGTATCTTGCGATTGTCTGGAATTGCTCCAAGTGAACCAATTGCCAGACGGGCGGATGTCCATCAGCTGGCAGTTATCAATCAAATGTTGAAAATCAATGGCCCCAGGAATGTTGGGATTTAGACTTATTTTTTCAGACGTGTTAAGGACTTGATTGAAATCACCGAGCAGAAGCCAGGGATCATTCCCATCAGGTTTGACAGAACGAATAAAATCCCAGACTACGCGTCTTTCATTAAGTTTAGGTCTCCCATATATGCATGTTAACCAAAAAGGATTACCCGAAGAATCGTAGCAGGAAGCATGAATCCAATTTTCAGAAATATTAATGACGTTACAAGCAACAAGATTATCCCATGCCAGTACAAGGCCGCCCTTCCTACCAACTACATTCATTCCCACTATATTAGGAAAACCCCATCTACTAAGAAAGTTACTACAACCATCTACACTACAAAGGGTCTCACAAAAGAACACAAAATTTGGATTAAATTTCTGAATGAGTTGTCTCGTTCTTCTTCTGGTCGAGGCGACCCTGAAACCTCGACAGTTCCAAGCTAAGAGCTTCATGGTGACTTTGGAGGCTGATTTGGGACAGCCTCCCCGAACCCGTTGAGGAAGAGAATGTCGTTCTCTGTAAGGTATGCAAGCAGCATTGCTTTTGGCAGATTCCAAAACTGAGCAGGAAAAGAAGGACGGAAGCGCTTGGTCTTTGCTGGTACCTCGCCCTCATCACGCTTTCTCTTTAAAGTGCCAGATCCCCAGGAGAAGACAGCCACATAGGGATCAGTGATTCTGTACTTTTTCCTTGCTCTCTCAGCGGCCAAATCCCGCTGCTCTTGCCTGTGCCGTTTCCGTGTTGACCTTGCCAGATTGTTGTTGACTACTATCCATTGTATCTCAGGACTGTATTTGATTCTGTGTTGTATGATGAAAAGACGAGCCAGGAAGAGGGTCCATTGAGTTGTGAAAAACCAGTTCAAGGGAGAAACAAGAAAAGGCCCATTAGTACTTGGGATGAAGACCAACTTGCGCTCGGCCCAAACAATATGGTGTAAAATGCACTTTTGTAACATGTGGTTAGAACCAAATCTATTTTGGTACTCTGAAAGACAAAATTTGACACTTTGGTACCCTGAGGTTTGCGCCGTTAGCACTTTGGTACCCTGTGGTTATTTTCCGTCAAGATTTGACACTTTGAAAATAACCACAAGGTACCAAAATGTTAACGGCTTAACGGAAAATAACCACAAGGTATCAAAGTGCTAATGGCGCAAACCTCGAGGTATCAAAGTGTCAAATTTTGTCTTTCATGGTACCAAAGTGAATTCGGTCTTAACCACAGGGTACCAAAGTGCATTTTACCCCCTATTATTTTAACCATATAGGCGAAAATTGATTCTATTCGACTACAAAACTACAAAAGCAACAAAACTCTCCTCCAACTATTTCACTTGGTAGATTCAAAGTTAGGTAATCAAAGTAATGTCTATGTGAATTCAAAGGCAATTTGTGAAGATAAAAAGTCCATATAATTTGAATGAAAAGAATTAATTGAAGCCACATCTTTTCTTTATTGATAGATGGAAACAAATACATCAGACAAATAAATCTTACATACATCTTTATAAACAGAATAGAAATTAGAGCAGATTATAAGATAACCCCACCTATTTTCCTCTCTATAATGAACTTCTCTCTCAATACACTATAATCTTATTGCTCTTGAATGTACACTGAACTGCAACTAATCATACACTATTTATTACAACACAGTATTCATAGAGTTACAAAAGCATTTAACACGCTTAATCAGTTCCCCAAGCCAAAAAATATATGAGGGCCTGCAGTGTTGCAACTTAAGAACCTTGAAAAAATTTACTGTTAACCCCTGTCCGATACAAATGCAAATTTGATGCGCTCGTAACGCGAATCTCGGTGTTGGCTGCTGCAAAGAGAACATTCCCTTCAGTGACTACATGTTCTTTGAGTGATCCTGAACTCATCAGTCCTTCCCCAGTCACAATGAGAAAGATGGAGGGACCCGGGACTTCCGGGAACTCCACTGTTTCCCCTTGAGGGAGGAAACAGCAATCAACCTCAAACTCATCGAATGGCGGGATGTATCTAGTCACGTAGTGATTTAGAGGAACTCCTTGCAAAATCTCAGGAGAACCCTGCGATGGAAACAGATACAGGGAAGATTGGCAACAAGTGCTGAGTACATGTTCACGATGCCATTGATATCGATGATAATAAAACAATACTTTGCAAAACTAAGCCTCGTGAACATGTGAAAATTAAGAGCTAAAATAGAAAGTTGCTCCCTCATTTTGTCCCTTTCCACAAAAGGTGGGTTGTCTTCATACACAAAAAGATAAGAAACGAGGATAAGGCTGTGAGACAGCATGTTCTCCCAACAACCTTGTTTTTAATGTTGGGAGAACATGCTGTCTGACAGTCTCCATCAACGCCTTATCCTCGTGAAACGTGACCTCAGGAGGTCGATTGCATGGTTACCAAGCCATTCTCAATGCTTAAGCTAAAGGCTAAAATGCATAGAACTCACCTGAACTTTAAAAAGTAACAAAAGACTCCATGAACTTTTGATTTTGTACTTAATAACTCCTTGTGTTATGATTTTCATTAAAAAAAAAAACATTGTTTTTGTTTTTTGACTACTATTAATTACAACAATAGTTAATTTTAAGTTTAGATTTATATAAAATGCATCAAGAATCATAAAATTACAAAGAAATTGATTTTTTTGAATGAAATTCTTAACAAAAAGGGTTATCAAACTTAAAATTTTTAAAGTTTAGAGAGTTTTTTGCACAATGACTAAAGTTTAGGGAAGCTTTGTGTATTTTAGCCAATGCCAAAAATAATCATATCACATAGTAAAGTTCCCTAAGGGAACTAAACGTTTAATAACAACACTGGTAAGTAGCACCGCCTAAATTCCAGGATTTACCTGCTTGTATGTGAGCATGGAACAAAGAGTCTTGACATCTATGTATTTTGGAGTCAGGCCAGCTCGCACAACATTGTCTGAAGTTGCCATGCATTCAATACACTCACCACATAAATATGCATGTGGTTCATTAGCCCCGAGGTACAACGCTTCGCCTGGATTGAGTTTAACATGGTTAAGAAAGAAGGCAGCTATGATGCCAACATCAGCTGGGTACTGCCTTTCCAACTGCAGCACCAATTGCTCCTTATCTGTCAACTGCCTCACCTGATGCAAAATGAGAATATTGTTTGGTATATATATGTAAGATTAAATATGTTGGCAACATATATAACAGTCCATTATTTGTATAGCACCTTAAAGGGGTTGATGCATCTGACAGGCAATGCTGGCTAGATATTATGGGTGTTTTAACACTATATGAAATACACAATATAGATGAACAAAAGCAAAAAGTTTCAGGCTGATTAACTGCTCCCGAAATAAGTAGTATTTTTTTTTTTTGGTTGTCCATTAAGTATTTTCATCTGCCATGAAAAGAAGATAATGTTATATAACCCTGCTAAAAAGGGTGAAACATTAAGTTTTACTTCCACATGAGTAGATTAGCTACAAATCCACATAAAACTATAAGACAAAATGTATAACATTCAGAAGAATAATTCCACATATAAGCTAAATCTGCAACAAATAGAGCAAGTTATCAACCAACCTGACTTTCGTTATGGAGACGACTTTTCAATCTGTTCACCACTTCAGCTACTTCCCCTTTACTCGCTGACATGAGTTTGGTAAAAACTTCCTGCAAAGCAGCCTTTACCTTCTCTTCACCATCGTGCTCACTAACTTGCGAGAACTGGTTTGCAACTGCAGTGCCAACTAATTCCACAACCTCAGGAACAGTACAAAGCACAGCCTTTAGCTCCTGAATAGAAACACAGCATATTGCCTAATTGGTCAGAGGGAATAACATCACAAAGAAGCACTAAAAACATAAGAAATTTCTGGGAATCTACCATAAACAAGCTCTAGCCCGTAAAATAGAAGCAATGATCTGCCTAAGAAATATAGCTGAGTTCAAAACTCTTTGGCATGTAAAATTAAACTCCAGTTTTACTACTCGGTGAGTGAATAGGAACCATAATGGACCAAATGAAAATAAGATCCATCAAAAACTTTCAGTTAGAAAAGTTCAACCTCAGCACCTTAAATCACCTAAGTCGTAATCAATTTTTTTTTTTTTTAAATATAACCAAACCAATACAGCCTTTGCTTGTGTAAGCAGCTAAGTTTTCTTTCAAGACAATATACGAGATATTTGATTATCAACATGATTAAGATAATAGAACTTAATTCATCTTAAACTGCACTCAGATTCTGAAGTGAATAGCTTGGCTCTCAAGCAGTCAACAGAAGCTTGGCATCTGTCTTGCTTATTTGAACAAATAGCCATTATAATCTCCTCAAACTAAAGTGAACAGACTTGCTAAAGGAATTGTAGAAACAGATCACAGAAGCACCAATATAAACCCTCACAAATTAATTAGACTTGTCCTAAATCATGCAGGGGGCACAAATGCTGGTCAATCACTATAATATAAGCTCCTCATCGAGAAAAATTCTAACATCTAATCCCCATCATATAGAAGCTAGAAATGAGCAATCTAACAGCTTGTCAACCCCACACAAGTCAGATCTACACTTAAAAGGCACTACTAAACTTACACTAACTCTTGCTTATTATATTAACATAGTGATGAAAAGCTTAGGGAAACAAAGATGATCCAGTGACACAGGTCACACACCATTATAAGAAACTGGGAATATACCTAATAGGTGGACATTTCTTTTCCAATAACCTGAAGTGTAAAAGCATACCAATTTAAAATTTAAAATAAAGCTTAACATATCAATTTCTAAGTAAATCCATCATGAACTCGAATTTGCAAAGACACCATCCATATCAAAACTATAGAAACACGTAATTCAGTATAAGATCGATTTCCACAACAGTAACTTAGAAAAGCAACACATCAGTTCTCTGAACATAATCAAATAATTGTTTATGACCCTGTCAATGTATATCAACAAGTTTATAGAATAATTCACCTTAAGAGTGACAAACCCACATAGAGCCTCAAAGTTGGTCATTGCCAAAGCCATCTCAGGTTTGTGATTGCCATCCTTGTAAACATCAGGTTGCAACTTATGCAAAGTCCAGGCCAACTCCTTGTCTGGGTGAGCTTGTATTGATAGCGCCTTTGCCACTGAGAGAACCTAACACACAAAGTATCTATAAGCACAGAGTTTGCACAGTGCCCATCAACCCAAAAGTTTGCTCAATCAAGAAGTAACAACAAACATTAAATCACTCTGTGAACACAAATGTAACTGAAGTGGTCCCTTACTTAAGGCCCTCACAAAATTCTCTTCTGAAACACAGAATACAGAGAATCGTACCTTGAACAAGAAAGGTAGATCACAACCCCACTTCTTCAAAACCTTGTCGCCAAGCACATTGGGATTTCTTGACAGCCACGACTTAAGGGTCTCACACTCTGAGCCATCCACGACGCCATTCTCGTGGTGGTTGACAAGGAACGAAGGCCCGGAATCGTGGGTACCCATCCATAGCTCCGCATACGGCTTCTCTGGTTCGAATCGAGACCCAGAATTGAGAGCGAAAAGTCTAGCGACTTGGGATTCTCGGCCCAATCGACCCCAATCGTAGTTCTGAACCGAGCATTGAAGCCTCTGGAGTTTCTCCGCGACGTCTTCCATGGAATCGCGAAATTCTAGTGATGAGAGGGTTGAAGAAGGGAGGGAATAACAGAATGTGAATGCGGGAATGAATCCATCATCGCTTGGTTGCTATTTGAAGCGGTTGGAATTGGAAAGGTACAATTATCCTAGAGAGAGAGAGAGAGAGACAACGATGAATGAATCCGACGTTAGAGAAAGAGAGAGAGATGCGAGTGGGGTATACAATACGGTACAATTATTTGGCAGTTTCAGTTTCTCTAATCTGCGATCTCATTCAATTCTTTTGGATTTCTCGATGGGCACGAAATGACGAAATTTCCCAAGGGAAAAAAGTCTGGGTTTATCGTCCACGGCAACAAGAAATTTTCCATTGGATAAGATTTGAAAGTCTGGTTTTTACTTTTTAGTCTCAAAATCTGCAGATGCGTTTGATACAGAGTTATTGACTGTAACATCTCCTTTTTTTTTTTTCCTGAAACCGACAGAAGTTTTATTTACTAAAAAAACATATAAAAGCCTTAAATGTATATACAAATTTTGATTATTAGATTAAAATGTATAATTTAACTCCTAAAATATTAAAATGATAATTTTTAAGTGCCCAAAAAATAGTTTCTGAAAAATATTAATCTTTTTCGTTGCCGTTACTCACCCTATTTAAGAGTAAGCGGATAATTATGAAATGTTTTTCAGTTTTTATACTAAAATTTGTGATTCAAACCCCTACCATTTAATTAAAGGACCAAGTGAGAAATTATTGAAAATGGATATCTAGAATTTCTTTCTCTACATTTCTTGTAGAATATGAAAGAGAAAGGAAGAGGAAAGAAGAGAGAGAAAGAGAAAATATAGTTTTATATATTTTTATTTTATAGAATTTATATTTTTTTCTCTAACTTTACAAGAAATGCTTGAAAATGAACTCTATAGGATCCAATCCCGAAATTACTTTGTTCTGTATTTGAATCTATTAGTGATTTAATGATCTTTCATAAATTAAATTATTATATTGCTCTATTTATTATATCGATATAGAGAAATAAATTATAATGGCTCGAAAAAAAGAGAAATAAATGTCATTGATATTTTCTCTTTGGCTTTCCTCTTCTTCCACACACACTGCTTTGTATCAACATCTGGTTGTCGTCATTTTTAACAGCGGTAGCCCCCTCTTCTCTATTGGGCAGTTTTGAAAACCCCTCCCTTGTGAGGATCATTCTCTCTCTTTATGAGAGTGTTACTTTGTTTGTAAGGTTTTGTGGCGGCGACGACTCTGGACTAAGCATTCCACGGCGGCTTCTGGCTTCTACGGCGGCTTCTTAGTTTGGTTCTGGTTTTTAGGTGCTCTTCCACAGCGTCGTTTCGTCTTATCATTTTATTATTGTTGCTTTGAGTCTGATTATGTCTTTATTTAGAACAGCCACGGGTTGTAGCTTTAGTTGGATCCCTAGATCCGCTAACTTGACAATTGATTGTCTTGCCAATTTGTCTAAAACGAGGATGGGTCCTATTGGATGGATTGTAAACCCCGCACCTTGGTCAGTTGATATCATGTCTAGTGTTTCTGTTTATGCTAGGGAGCGGTTGACTATTTTTGCTTTGTTTTCGTTTGTACTATGCTTAGTTTTGCATTAGTTTTGAATGAATTATGTTTTAGGCAAAACAAAAAAGAGAAATAAATTACAAGTGAGCTTTTTTTAAAAGATAGAAATAAAGAGAAAATTTATTATTTGGTCTCTCAATTTTCACCAAGTCAATGATTTGATCAATGCATTATGAAAACAAATAATAATTCCTTATTTTTATAATCATTAACTATTTAGTCACTCGATTAGTATTCGTTAAGTAATTTGATAACATGGGCTTTAAGTGCTAACATAACTTCATTAAATATCACTTTCATATCCTAATCACCTTAAGTAACCAGACCAACAAATCTAACAATTGAATAGAACCAATATCTAACTTAAACCCAATGCTTTTAACTCCAAAATATGAAGCCTTCAATAAAATTACAAAATATGAGGTACAATTTCCAAAATGGCAAATCTTAAGTGGTTCCTCACTTGCTCATCGTGTACTTTCATTGCCAACAAATCGTCGTCGTCGAAATCGTTGATTGATCAAGATGCGACTAAATCCACCGGTGGGCTTTAATCAATTCGTCGTTATCAAGCTCATTTTTCATTATCATCTTCTTTATGCAATTGAATGAGCCTATTAACAGAATGGTTCAATATTGATTATTCAGTATTCATGGTTCAATGTTAGTGATCAGTAACTCAGTATTCATGTTTTGATAAGAGCTTTGAGAATGAAACCAACGAATTGAAAATAAATAAAAAAATGATGTCAGTTTCTAATAGAAAGCTTAATGATGTCAGTTTCTAATAGAAAGCTTTGAATCTATGATGTACATTAATATTAGTATTAATATGTGGTATTTAATGTAGTACATGTGCGTTTAACAACTAATTCATTAGTGTAATTAGCATAAAAAAAAAACTTCAAGGACTCATCAATTGACATTTATAATTATTTCGGGAGTAGATAGTATATTTCTATAATTTAAGGGCCAAATTGTTGAATGTGTGAAAAATGAAGGACTAAATAGTAAATTTTCTCAAAATAAAATGATGGAACTTAGACATTTTTAAAAGATGTATAATTAAAGGGCTAGTCTAAAATGTAAAATTTAATTCTTGACATGTGATGCAATTGATGTGGCTTAATTATAGTTATTGGTGTAATTTAATACTAAAAAATAATTAAAAGAAAAATTTTAATCAACCAAAATTGTGTATGAACTATGAAGTTACATCACTAATTACACATAACTAATTATTTCACGTGTTATTATCTGAATTATTACATTTCATGAAGGTCCGTTGAGAAAGCGGCAGAGGGACAGCCACGTCTGATTATGACGGCACGTGAATTTGATTTATCGCGATAAAATGACAAAAAGCGTGCTCGATAATATCGCAAGACGACACCGTTTGATAAGTCCAGAATTCGCGGGGTCGGTGGGGAAGAGAGTAAAGAGATCATATGATTCCATCATATTATGGGTCCCACAACCGACGATCCTCAATATCCACGTTTATTTGGCTTAATAATAACGTCTTATAATAACATTAACTAAAGTATTTGTTGATTTGTTCATCAATCATGACTATGATTATATAAATACTAAGCGTGTGAGAAATGATTTCGAGATTTAAAAATCGAAAATTATACGGATGAAATATATATTGAAGAATAAGATAAAAAAATGATGACATATTCTTCTTTTTTTTCATTAAAAAAAGAGACGATCATCTAACGTTTAAAAAGTTGAATGATAGAGAATAAAAAGTTAATTATGGAAATAACAAGAAACTAAGAAAAGAGGATTGGGTATAGAGACCCAACCAATAGAGCACATTCTTTAAGAAACTGTCTTCGTCAGCCAAGTTGCTGCAAAGTAAAAAGATCTGCAAAATGCAGAAAAAGTCACCGAATAACAACCAACAACATACTAGTGAACAATCTTTATCATCGATTAATATGTAAAATCATCAAAATCTTTCATACACTCAAAGATACTGAAAGTAGTGACGTCTTCCATACACTTAGAAAGGCAAGGAGTAGTGATATTATGAAAAGAAATATAACTTCTAATACTAAAGAAATGTATGAAAGGAATACTACGATATGAGAAGAGAGAATCAAAATTGCTCTCTTCAAGAGTGATGAAGAATTTTGGCAGGCGTAGTTGAGAAGGGATAGAGAAGTTGAGAGAAAAAAATGATTTTCAGAGAGCGATATGTTGATTTTACACACTTCAAATCTTGAAGGGTGGGATAATTCTATAAGTTAGAAAATTGATGATATAATGTTTAGTATATATTAATTTAAAATTAACAATAATTTAATTTAAGTAATATGTGATTTATTATCATTTAAATAAGAAATCGAATTCAAATATTTCAAATGCAGTTATTTTTATTAAGAGACTCTTTTATTATAATTAAATATAAGACCAAAAATATAAGACGTAGATCGAGTTTAAATTAAATATAATAAAGTCTCACAAACCGAACAAGCAACCAATATATACACACCAATCTGTTAGTTTAATTTATAAAAAATAAAATTATAAATTTAAACTATTAAATATATAATTTTAACTAGTTTAATTTAAGGACCGATCTGATATAATTATAAATCTCTTAGATTACATTTGGGTGTATAAAAGTTAAGTTTGTCAAAACATCTTAATTAATAGGGTAAATTATACAAAAGGGCTTTGTGGTTTGACTCATTTTCAAATAGGGTCTCTATGGTTTAAAAAATGTCAAATAGGGTCCCTGTGGTTTGCTCCGTTAACAAAAAGAGTCCTGAGATACATTTTAGTCTAAAATTTGACAGAAATTTTAGCTAAAATACTATTTTAAGACCCCTAACTATTAATTTTTATGTGTTTGACTCCCTATTTGTATGAGAGGACTTTCACGCAAAAGAAGAAAAGTTTTGTGATAATAAATGACATTTCACCCTTCACTTTCTCTCCCCCCTCTCTCTCTCTAACTGGTCCTCAACAAGCCTCGGAGGCAAATCCAAGACGAACCTCTCTGGATCGTCTTCTCCGGCAGCATACATTTGGCAAGAGCAGTTCAGGAAGTCCAAAGTGCATACATTTGGCAAGAGCAGAATGTTCCGGCAAACTTTCTTGCTAACTCCGCCTCGACGTTGAACGTTGTCATGTATAGAGAGAGAGAGTTTTCATCGAGAGAGGGGGGGGGGGGGGGGAGAGAGAGAGTGAAGGGTGAAATGTCATTTATTACCATGAAACTTTTCTTCTTTTGCGTCAAAGTCCTCTCATATAAATAGGGAGTCAAACGCATAAAAATTAATAGTTAGAGTCTTAAAATAGTATTTTAGCCAAAATTTCTGTTAAATTTTGGACGGAAATATACTTGAGGACTCTTTTGTTAACAGAGAAAATCACAAGAACCCTATCTGACACTTTTTAAACCGCAGGGACCCTATCTAAAAACAGGTCAAACCATATGGCCCTTTGTGTAATTTACCCTAATTAATATTATTTAGAAATAAAATGAATTAATCATACTTATACATTTAATAATTTTATTTTATTAAAACTAAATTGAATTAATCATAACGTGACATTGTTCAAGCAATTGTTTCATTTTCTCTCTCACTCTTTTTGAGAATGCATGTGGACTTCACATTTCTTTGTTTTCATTTTGTAAATAAAGTTGTTAGAGGTTACACTCATCCAATCAATATGAGATGATTGAAAAATATGTCCAATCAATCCAATTATTTTATTAACCCAAATAAATACAATATGATTTTGATTAAATTTGATTATATATTTATATGATGATTTGTTATTAATAAAATTGAAAATTCAAATTTAAGTATTTTTTTGTTGAAAATTTAAGTATTTTTTTATTTCAATTGAAAAAAGTAAATATTTTTAATAATAAATTAAATAATAAGTTATTTTAATATGATTTCAAATATTTCAACTATAAACATTAAATTATTTATACATAAAAAAGCTAATAAGACGTTAATTGGAAATTTTAATTAATATATATAATATAAAAATGGGCAGTAAAAATTTATCAAATAAACTTTCACTAATATGTACTAATTATTTAATATTTTAATTAAAATATAATTTATACAAATTGAAAATTGAGCAATTTTGAATAAGGGGCATACAAATTGCATACAAATTTAATATTTTAATATATAGTATAAAAATGGGCAGTTCAGGAAGAGCAGTTCAGGAAGTCCAAAGTGCATACAAATTTCATCTTGAGCAAGAGCAGTTCAGGAAGTCCAAAGTGCATACAAATTTAATATTTTAATATATAATATAAAAATGGGCAGTAAAAATTTATCAAATAAACTTTCACTAATATGTCTTTAAACGTTGTGACAAACAGGTTGTGACTTGTGAGTATCCTTTATATATTAGAATTAATTAGAATATTAACAATTATTGTATGTTCAAATGGGTATGCAGACAATGCACCAGAACAATCGTAAGATCGCAAGTCATTCTCGTGCCATTGCTTTCAAATCAATTATTAAGGTGATGGCTTTCAGAAAATTAATTTGAAATTTTGAATAATTATGAATGATTGACTGAGCCAATTTTAAGTTTCTTTACTTTTTGGAATTTTGTGTTTAAATTAGATATTAAATCTTATATAAATGTGAAGCACTGAAGCTTCTACAATGATTGATTTGAGCGATAAAACTACTCTAAAGTTAAATTGGGGTGAAGACATTTTTATTGTGAGAACGTTTATCATAAAGCCTCTAAAGGTAATTTGGATATTATTTATTTTTCTTTTGGATATTAAAATTTTATATGACGATACATTTTATAATCATGGAAAAAAATAATGAAAAGCTTTTAAAGGTGTAGAAATTCAATCAGGAGGGTGATAGATGGAGAATGAAAATCATTGTTACTCCTTGTGAGACGAGGGTTGTCAATGAATCAATTTTGACTCATAATGACTGATCATTGATGTTCTAATCATATGATAATCAATGAAGTATGAAAAAAAATTAAAGATAAAAATCAAATAGACCCAAATTTTTAAAACTTAAAAAATAGAAAACTATTAAAAAATGTTCTGAATTTTTAAAATTATTTTATAAAATTATTTTTACTTTTTAAGTCTTCAAAATTCTTACAAGTTAGAGATTAATTATTGTTGTTGACGATAAAAACCTAAATGTTTAGTTAAAAAATCATAAAATATAAATAATTTATATAACAATAATTGAAATAATATGTATTTCAACCAATAGATGAAGTTTATGAAGTGAACTGTGTTATGTGTTAACTTTTAATTGGGAGAAGATAATTTTTCAAAAACTATATTATAAAATTTTAGGCAAAATATCCTTTCGTGCCCCTAACGTTTGCAAGGATTTTCAGTTATGCCCATAATGTTTCATTTTGTTCAGACGTGCCCTCAATGTGAAACTAACGTTTCAATTATGCCCCCAATTTTGACTCAATGCCCATGTGACAATTTTTTTTACTTATGTGTTATTTTTTTTGTTTGACTTGAATACGTGGCAGGATGACTGGACATTCCTAATTTTTTTTTCATCGTGGCATGATGACTGCATTTACATTTTTGAACATAAAAATTTAGTAAACTAGCAAATCAGTCCCTGGATTTACATTTTTCATCATCTTTATTCATTTTAGTCCCAAATCCTCAAAATAAAATTGTAAAGTGTCCCAAAACTCTTCCAAACATTCTAATTTAGTCCTTAAAAATATTAAAAACCCTAAACCCCAAAACTCCAAACCCCAAACTTCAAACCCCAAATCTCTAAACTCTAAAACTTATTTTTTTTTCTTTAATCTTCATCTTAATCTTCTCTTCTCATACTAAATTTTTTTGTTTCTAATCTTCATATTTGATTAAAATTTTTTTGTGGCCTTCTCCTTCTTCCATCCTCGATCACCACCCTACTCCCTCCTCTCCCTCCACCCCTTCCGCTGCCACCGCCGCCTCTTTCCGGCGACCCACTCCCCACCTTCTCTAAACTCTAATATTACTGGTGAGCCTTCCACTCATCATCAGCCTGAACTCACCACCGCCCAAACCCAAGAGCTTCAGATGAAGAAATCCAAGCTTGTTCATATGCTTGATAAGGTAACTATACTAAATTAGAAACAAAAATTTTAATATGAAAATATGAAGATTAGAAACAAAAAAATTTAGTATGAGAAGAGAAGGTGAAGATGAAGATTAAAGAAAAAAAAATAAGTTTTAGAGTTTAGAGATTTGGGGTTTGAAGTTTGGGGTTTGTAGTTTTGGGGTTTTGGGTTTTGGGGTTTAGGGTTTTTAATATTTTTAAGGACTAAATTAGAATGTTTGGAAGAGTTTTGGGACACTTTACAATTTTATTTTGAGGATTTGGGACTAAAATGAATGAAGATGATGAAAAGAGGGGGAATTGAGAATTATGGGATAAGAATGGGTGAGAGACCTAATTGCTCAAACTAGATTTTTTAGGGTTTAGAATTTTAGAGTTTAGGGTTTATAGTTTTAAGGTTTAGAGTTTAGGTTTTAGGGTTATTAATACTTTTAAGGACTAAATTGAAATGTTTGGAAGAGTTTTGGGACACTTTACAATTTTATTTTGAGGATTTGGGACTAAAATGAATGAAGATGATGAAAAATGTAAATCCAGGGACTGATTTGCTAGTTTACTCAATTTTTATGTTCAAAAATGTAAATCCAGTCATCATGCCACGGTAGAAAAAAAAAATAGGAATGTCTAGTCATCATGCCACGTATTCAAGTCAGACAAAAAAAATGACACATAAGTAAAAAAAATTGCCACATGGGCATTGATCAAAATTGGGGGCATTATTGAAACGTTAGTTTCATATTGAGGGCACGCCTAAACAAAATGAAACGTTAGGGGCATAACTGAAAATCACTGCAAATGTTAGGGACACGAAAGAGTGTTTTGCCTAAAATCATATTAATTGAAAGAATTCATTAGATAATAAATACATTTAATCATTATAGTTGTTTACAACAATTATTATTAAATATTCATGTAATGTTAATGCTTTTGTTACAAGAAGAATGAAAATACATTACCCTATTACAAAAATTAAAATTACAACGATTTAATTGATAATTAATGTAAATTATACCGGCTGATGAAGTAATTAAATCAAGTTTATAACCTTAAAGCAAACAAATGTAGACACCTCTTTTAAGAAGGATTCAAATTTGAGTTTATCGTGTGAGATTAATTCTTTCTACTAGATTCAAATTCTTATGTAGGGTTTCAATCCCCTAAGATCCAACTCAAGGACTAAAAATAAGCATAAAATAAACAAGCAAAAATATTAACCTACGACGACTAAATACGGAAGAATACCTAGACAAAACTAGAAGAGTTTTTAATTAAGAGCTTCCCATGAGGGAAATAAATAAGAGAGAGGATTTCAAATATGAGCTCCACAACACAGAAGAAGAAAAAATGAGCAATGAAATTGGGAGGAGGAGACTATTTTTAAGGGAAGTAGAGAGTTCAAGATCTCAATGTAAGTAATGTGAGATTTTACTCTTCATTTAACACCATCACCATATAACCCTTATCATGACATCAACTTTTGGTGGCACGTGTGGCACGTTCGACCTCCGATTAAGGCTATTCTGATGCCGTTCTCTTCATCTCTCTCTGCAATCTTTCCACCGATTAAGGCTATTCTGATGCCGTTCTCTTCATCTCTCTCTGCAATCTTTCCAACGGGAATACCCATGACCCAATTGAACTTCTCCATAGACGGATATTTGGCCTCCAAAATCCAACATATATTTTGATGTTATATATATATATATAAAGAATGTTAACCATAAATTGAAGACGAGGCTTGCGGGCCCAATCACAATTCACGAACGTGTGTAATGGACTCTTCATTTAGGCCCTTAAAACTTATGATGAAGAAACCCAAATGCTAAGGGCAAAAAAAAAAAAACAAAGGAAGGAAAAAAAGAAAATTAGGGACTGAAACTGAAAGAAACAAACGCACCGTAGTGAAAAGCCACCAGAGCTGGAGGAACGGAGGAATTGAGAGACTGACTTCGCCGGAAATTCAAAAAACATAGCGAAATTAGCGATTAGCGATAATCAATTTAGGCTAAAGCACCGTGACTGAAAAACAACTGAGATTGACAACGAAATCGGAGAAACAAACAGATCAGTGGAGGTGCTAGGTCTTTTTCAGTCCCGAACTTCCGGCGAGTCTCGCGGTGGTAGTTTTGCTTAATTAATTAATACAGGTTTTTAGCCTTTTCTCTTCGCTGTTTGTGCTTTGTAGCTGTGAAATTTGAGCTGATACGTTTGGTTTTGTGATTTATTGTGCGTGCTGTTGGTTTTTGCGGGAAATGTTTCAATTCTTTCCTGTTTTGGCTGCAAATTTGCTTCATTGTCAGATATTGTGGGTTAATGTGTTGAGTTTGCATTGTCCAATTGTGGAAACTGGAAGTAGTTCCATTTTTTCGTCAGTATGGTAGAGTGTAGTGCACAAAAGCGAAGTATTTTGGTTTTTCTGCAAGATGAAAGGATGTTTGGATCTATGCATGTTTATATATGTCTTCGGGATTTAAAACTATGGTTTCTAAAACAGGGGTAGCCTGGGCAGATGTGTCAAAACAGTAGAATTAGATGAGTGAAAAATGAGTAGGTTGTCCTTCAGGCCTCGGCCCCTTGACATTCACAAGAAGCTCCCTATTGTCAAGTCTATAAAGGAATTTGAAGATGACGAGACTCCAGCTTCCACTCGTAATTCGCAACTGCTGCGTCTTGCTCCTGAGATTGAGAATGAGGTATGGACACTCATCCTTCATTTTTCATTCTGGTTCTCACATCTCAGTGATAACCTCTTGCATTGGGTTCAAATTAGTAATTACAACGTCTATTTTTCATGTACGCTACTGTTAGTTTTCTTTTAAGCTTAGGTATTTTGAATTACCTGTATCAGTGCTCTTCCATTTGACCATATGCTAGCTTATTGCTACCTCAACAGGATGGCTTTCATTCTACAACTCACAAGTACTTGTGAATTCTTTTGACTTATATAAATGAGAAAACATTTTTCCATGTGAGCCTGCACGATTTGTTACTTAGAATTGTTTGGTAGTTGTCAAGTCACTAATGAATTCTTGTTATATATTGTGAATAAATCTTGATGGTTAAAATTTCCAATGCTAAAAGATTTATCATGGACAAACCTCCTCCCCAATCAAAATATGAAATTAGGCAATAGACCAACTAATAGCTATTTGATTTACCTATGTTTGTAGTTTCCTTGAGAAACAATATTTGCATGCTGCTCATAATCAGTTAATTCTTAATATGCATTGCTTATAAGATGCAACTTTATGAGATTGCAGATTTACTCAATAACTCTAATGGTCTCATCCAAATACATATTTCTGGTAGGTTCCTCAAGTTCCCAGCAAGAAAGTAGCTTCTGAAATCCCTACTCCGCAGTTTGTTAATGTTGATACATATGAAAGGGATTATTCTTGCACTTTCAGTCAGCCAACTTCATACTTGAGGGCTAGGGGAGGTACCATGACGGCATCAGTAGTTAAACGTTTCAGTGATATTGCTAAAACTTTGAAAATGAAAATTCCAACTCTTGTATTGAAATTTCTCTCAATTCTTCCAGCTAGGGCTGAGCTTGGGGAGTTTGTTGAGTATGATCTAGACAATGAAGATGACGATTGGCTTTCAGAGTTTAACGAAGAACAGAAGATTTTGACGCCTGAAATGTAACCTTTTGGCTTCATTCAATTTGATTATATTTTTTTGGTTGCTAGGGTTTAAATTTATTTTATCTTTGTATGCTCTTTTTCTTTCTTTTATCTTGTTCTGTTGGCAACTTATTTTTGAATCAAGTCATATCATAGATCATAGGTTGGTTAAATTATTTAATGCCTGTTACATTAATTCAACTATTTTGGCTTAGAAATTGGTAAAGGATTTCTCTGTAAAATCAAGGTAGTGTTGTATATATTTTCTGCAAGAAATTGAAAGCTGAGTTCTGAAGATGAAATTGCTAAGAGGTACCTCTCAGGAACTCAGCTAATGAACTTACTTTGATTGCCTTGGTGGTACTATTGAGAGTTGATCAATATATACAAGTTCAGTTTATGAGGTCTATTCGTATCTAATTATCTTCATCTTGGGGGCTGAATAATTGATACAAAAATAATCATGTATGGAGATTAAAAATTTGGTCTATTGCTGTTTTGTGACACTTGAACTTGTTTACTATTATTTCTCAGCCCACTCAGGTGTTCTTTTCTATTCTGCAAAATCCTTGACATTTAAAAGACTTGAGGGGCATGATTGCAGGATAGCAGAACCATAGTACAAGACCATCCATGGGATCTTCCGATTCTCCTTAATTATTCAGACTTAGTCTTTTCTTCTATTTGATATTTGGTCATTTTCCTTATTCTCTTCATATAATCCACTACTAGTAAAACATTTTCTTTATACATACCTAATATTTTTGTCCTATTCTTCTCGTATTCATGTAAATATTCTTGTGGAATGGATAGGCTTGAGGTTCTTCTTTTCAAGTTGGAGGTATTGGATCATAAAGCCCGGGAAAGAGCTGGAGTTATAACACCTACCCTTGGTTCACCAATTCCTGTGCTTCTTAGATTTGATGCTGCTACTGAGGTAACTGTGTTATGATCTAGTGGGTTTTCAATAATTCTGATGCCTACTTATTAACTATACTATGCTTACAACTTAAAAGTGTAAACTTCCCATCCACTTTAATATTTTTGCTTGTGTTAGTGACTTAGTTTAATTGTATTTTGCAAACTAAGAGAGATGGTTTTTCTGGTGTCCTATATTGATTAACTACCAGCTGGGAAAGATGCACTTCAGTTGGTCTGCAACTTAATTGTTGGAGATTACAATGTGAACAAAGTGAACCCCTACTTTTATTGTTTCTCTAGAAATTGTTCTGCAACTTAGTTGTTGGAGATTATGATGTGAACAAAGTGAACGCCAACTTGTTAAAAATATCTCTTGTAAACAAGCACAGTGGGGTAGAGTGGGAGCAACTTCCAAATTTCAGAATGCATATGATATATACATGATGTGAATGTTGCTTTTCTAGTACTGTGTCTATAATTGTTGTCAACCTTATCAAAAGTTTTCTTCTCTAAATGCTAGGCCCTACAAGTCCACTCTATCAAATATGCAATTCTCCAGTCCGTTTATGATTACTGGAAAGAGAAGGTATGGAATTGACAACAACGTATTACTTTCAAGGGACAATACTGAGTCAATACTCAAGCTTAAATATTTCGATTGAGTCAAAGTGTCAAACTCAAGCTTATGTTATTCGAGCTGAGTTTGGATTAACCTGTAAATTGAATGAATTGATTATTTTTGCCTATTAGTCAGTAGATAGCCTAACATATTGACACTTTTTTTCCCCCTTGATTCCTATATTGTTACTGGGGCCAGCGAGAAAGGTGGCAAAAGCCAATTTTGAGACGTTTGCAGGTTGGTGATCAGAAATTTTTATCAATTTATTATTTGATGCTTTGATATGTTTTTCTATCTATACTCCTTGTGTCAAATTTCAATACAAGTGCATTTGGTTTGTGATATCTCAGTTCCATTTTTCTCTTTCAGTTCAAATACCATATTTCTACTGATTTTGTTTGGGCACATCAATGTTTGTTTTTTTAATAGGAAGTTAGTAGCTAGAGTTATTGTGTTTTCATATGGAAATGTGTTAAAAGCCCATTATGGAAGAGGATTGACAAGCTGAACTGTAAACTTTTGTGCAGCCACCTCCACCTGTAAATGACACCAACCCATATAATGTCTTTCGACCAAGAGAGAAGGCCCATAGGCTTCACACAAGAAGGGTAGGTGGAAAACATGGCTTATGTTTTTCATTTTTACTCAGTTTTGGGTAAATGTCTACTCCACCATGACATCTGCTGATAGATACTTGTATTGATTTCTAAGCCCTTGCTGATTTTCTATACAGATGCAGAGGAGAGAAAACAATGTGCAGTCATTTGAAAAGCTTCGTCAGGTTAGCTTCTCTATTTGACTCTCTCTTAGGCGTTGATTAAGAATCTGTTAAAATCAGCATAAAGGTTGATTCTCTCAGGCGTTGATTAATAATCTCTTAAAATGAGCATAAAGCTTCTTATTTGGGTCATGCAGCTTCTTTATACTTATTGGGAGTGGCTAATGGGTTTTAGAATCTGTGCTCCCTTTTTTTGGTAATTTTTTTTGGCCAACAGAATTAGAAATTATTGCAAATTAAAACAGAGTACAAACAGAATACGACGGAAACCTCAAAAAATAAAAACAGCAAGACCCCCACAATACACTTAATCAACCCCTACAACATCAAAATTAGCATCAGCACCTAGAATCTGAGCAAGGGAGGATGGGGGTTAAGATACTCCATCGGGCACATCCTCCTCATACCATTCTTGGCAAGCCAATCAGCTGGCTTTTTGCTAATCTAGTAATCTACCAACCGTAGAGTTAGCCACTACAATGGATGACTTAGTCTCTAAGAGCCTCTGAATGTCCTTTACTATCACTGCACAATCCCTAGACCCTCTGGTATTATTCACCCTGCTAACCAAACCTGCACAGTCCGATTCAACCACAACATTATCTTACTCCATTTCCACTCCCATGACATCAGTGCAGAACTTGTCTTGATCTCCTTGCTGATCCCATTAACAACCTGTCCGGAAGAGTCTCCAATTATCCCCACCCCAGCACTGAGAGATTCCCTGTTGAAAGCCCCATCAACATTAATTTTGACATAATTTGGCAAGGGCGCCACCCATCTACACACTGCCCTATCATCCTCATCATTCACTGCAAGTTGGCCAATTCATTATCCATTGCTACTGCATTAAGGAACTCACCAGCTCTAGCTTGAATTCTTGATCCAACAACCAAAGGGTCAGTAGGAATCTCCTCAAACACAGCTTTACATCATTCCCATCAGCCTCATTGCAGATTAGATTCTCACACCAAGCATGAAAAGTAGTAACTTTGCTTCTATCAATTCTTTAAAGCCAGTGAGCTACCAAACCAAATTCTTTAGAGTTCATTCACATAAAAGGAGTGCATGCTCAAGATTTTCATTGTCCTTTTCACAAACCGGGCATAATGAGTTGGAATTACACCTTCTTGTGAAAAGAGCTTCATTAGTTGCTAAAGCTCCAACGCAAGCTAATAAATGATGCTATTATTTCATTACAAGTTAAAGTGAGATTTTTTAGAGGAATAGTGTATGTTTATTCCTCTATCTTTTGTTTCTAACCATAACAGGACTCTAAGGCTATGTTTGGGAGTTTTAGTGAGTATGGAGAGGAGAGGACATTAATGGACACTAATAGAGTGGAGAGGAGAGGATATTAATGGACTGAGTAGATATGTTGTTTGGGAGTTTTTAATGAGGAAAGGAATGGACACTTGTTAATCTTGTTTGGATGTTATTAGTAATGGAATGGAATGGAGTAGACACATGTTATTTTTTGTTAGTATAAGGATATAATTGTCATTAAAAAATTATAAAACTGTCCACTCCTTCCTTGGCACCCCAATTTGGGGTGCCAGCAAAAATTGAATTTTGGGGTGCCAAGTGTCCCTCCTTATCCACTCCACTCCCCCCTAAAAAAACTTCCAAACATAATTTTTTTACCTTTTGTCCCTTCCTCTCCTCTCCATTCTCCCCTTGACACCCCATCCAAACATACCCTAAAAGAGATGAGGAAGGAAGGGGGTGTGGGGTGGTAGAAGGTCTAATTATGGTGGCTAGTGTGATGGTTGTTACTCTATCATCACCTTGTTAGTTGTGATAACTCAACCTAGTCGTAAATTATATGACTTAGTAAGGTTTTGTATTTGTGATTTTCAAATTCATCGTCAGCTAGAAATTTATATTACCCAAAACTAGTGCTTTTACTATTGTTGGACTGTTTCTGGTGTTATATATTCTTTGAAATTTTATGAAGATTTCCCCATTTAAAACAGGTTAGACGCAACCTTGACCAAGCTAAGAGCTTGTTGGAGGCTCTGATCAAGGTGTGACTTTTGTTGAGTTATGTCTTGGGACTTCATATCCAATTTCAGATCTTTTTGTATTCACATTCGTTGTTTTCATATACGATTATAAACAGAGAGAAGAGAAAAAAAGAGAAGTAATGGAGAGTGAAGTTACACTTCAGAGGATGCAAATGAAGTATAAGGTATGTGTACAGCTTTTGTTATCTTGCAGTTTTCTATAATTTTTTTTTTTTGACCTTTATACTCAAGTGATGAATGATTTTTCTATGGGACCTCAGCATGAAGCTGAATTTTTGGAAGATAGCTTGGCACTCCCTGGATATCTTCCATTCTCTTCCAAGTTTGGCTCGAGTGAGGAGGAATTCTTTGACTCTGATGATGTCATGACAAGCCGTCCTCGTACACGGGTGGGTGCAGTGCAGAGTCTGCCTTCCTATGATGGCAGCATGCCTGTGGTTCCTACAGCTAGCACGAAGCAAGAGTTTAAGAGGAGATATGTTCCACATGGATGGCCTCATAAAATGGTACTTTGCTAGCTTTCCACCAATCTTCAATGCTTTTATATATTCTCTCTTTCCTTCCTTGATTGCTAGAGAAGATCCCTTTAATTTTTCCAAAATTGTCCCACCTCTCTGTTCAGTATATTTGTTGGTGACTCGTTGCCATGAATTGATTATGCAGGATCCTCTTGAGCCAGTTTTACTGTTCACAAAACCTTTAATTCCAGAAAAGTTAGCCATGGCAGGCATTCTGCCACCGTCAGATTCTTTCACAAAAAATGGGGTATCATCACCACCCTATAAATTCCGTGGGAGAATCGGCAGGGGAGGCCGTATAATATTTGATCGATGGAATCCACTTATGCAAACGCCAATTGACTGTGGTAACTCTTACTATTTGCCGCCAAAACCACGACCTTCATGTAATTAATCTGTCTGGTTTATTAATACTGAGCTATAGTTAAATCTCTGCGGAAAAAGGGATTTAGTTCATGACTAGGATGGTACAGGATAGCTAGGTGAATTGCAAATGAAAGACATAATTAGGTGTAGAAGTTAAAACAAATATTTGTTGCAGGCAGGAAGCAAGATGCATTGTGTAATTTTGTATCTCCAAATGTATTCCTCTGCCATTATTGAACTCATGTAATGGCTCTAAGTTTTTCTTCCCAAAATGAGAAAAGTGGAAATGTTTTACTTGTTTTAGGCAAGGAAACACTTTATTCATAGTCTTCAACATTTTTCCACAAACGCGGTTTACAACACTTTTAGTACCAAGGTTAGAAGTATAGTTATCACTACTGGTATTCAAGTGGCTTATTTCCCTTGTAGAATTACTTACCTAATCTTTGGGACCTAGAAACATAAAAACATAAGATTCTACAAGTCAAAATGCGATTTTGACAACTATAGGTACAATTGACACTGAACAAAAAGAAGAAAGTCACTCATCATGTCATAATTTGCTATTAACAATTTCGATAACGTTTGGCTTGCTCCCACATTGAATTAAGGGCGGCCTAGTGCACGAGGCTCCCACTAGGTGAGGTCTGGGGAGGATCAAGATATACGCAGTCTTATCCCTGCAGAGAAGCTGTTTCCATGATTTGAACCTATGACTTTTAGGTCATTAAGCAACAACCTTACCGTTCCGCCAAAGCTCACCCTCTGCTCCCACATTGAATTAAATGTGAAAAATTTTAGGGTATGATGGGCATACTGTTACTGGACTTGGGCCCACTGTAAATAGGTTTTGTGGTTATTTATAGAGAGTTGTGGACAAGAGAAGGGAGGAAACCAGCCTCTCAAAAAGACACCTTATGTTATTACTTTCATCTTACTGTTTTAGGATTGTTCTTGTGTTTATGTTCTAGTAATAGTTGCATAGGTGGCTGTCATTGTTTCTACTGTTTGGGCTATATCTTTTCCATTACATATGATATAATCAGCATTTTAGTCCCTGGTTCTATTAGGGTATAATTGATAAAAAAAATTAAAATTAAAATTTGAAACTCTTTTCAGAATTTAGAGACACTAGAAGTATGGAAGGGCTTTTGTCTTATTTTATTTTAGTAAAATAGTATGAAGTTATTTTTTTTTGATAAAAGGGGGTGTAAATTTCATTTATCAGTTTAGTACAACTACAATTAGATAAGATAGCATGGTAAGGGTGGTACTCTTGAATTTGTTTATTCCTTAAAAATTGAACAATTTTAGTACAATCACACACAACCTCCAAGTTTCTAATGTGCAAATCAGGCTGTGAAGAAAAAGTCACGATGGAATTACCAGTCATCTCTTATAATTCCACCTGCACTAAGTAAGTTACTATTCATTGAACTATTGATATTTATATCTAATAAATGAGAAGCATTATTAAACAAGGTTAAACACATAATATATAATATAACATATAAGATAAGATAAAAGATTATTTTAATATATAATCTTAAAATATCATAACATATTAAAATTATTATATATTATTATATATTATATATATAATATAAATGAATGTTCAACATAGGGGAGAATATATATATTATTCATAAAATATGTATGCATGTTATATGAATTTTCAATTGATATAGAAAATAAGATGGAAAAATATTTTTTATTTTTCGAGTTTTATACATATTTAAACTATATTTATTAACAATGAATTCCAAAATTCACCTATATAATATATGTTTTAATGGATATTATACTTGGTTCTTTCTATCCAAAATAGTCACCCACTATCTAATTTTCGTATCAGTCGCAATTATATATACCCTACGATAGCGCCTTAAATTTTAAAATTAATGTTTTGGGAATAAGTTTTCAATTACTTGAAAAATTAAAAATTTCACTCACCAAATAACACATCAATCATCAATGCTGACTTTTAATTTCGGCTTTATTACTTACCTGACTCTCTTTCATCACTTATTGACATTAAAAGGTGGTTTAGTTATTTTTTTCCATGGATGGTCCACCTGAACATCTCTCCTCATTTATTATTTATTTTTATACTTCTTTTTTTTTAAAAAAAAAAACATCTCTCCACACCATTAAAACATTTTTTGTTTTTGTTTATAATTTATTTTTTNAAATAGTATACCATTTTGATCTTTCAGGGACTAAATTATACATTTCAATCTTTTAGGGACCGAATTGTTAGCTCGGTAATCTTTTAGGGATTGAATTGTTAGTTTACTCTAAAATTAATTAACAGTAATACAAGATACTGGTTAGAGTTTTGTTAATAAATTTATGTTTTATTAATATTTTTTTATACTGATTAGAGTTTTTTAAAATTAATTTCAATTTTTTTAAAAATAACATTGAATTTTATTAGTAATTTTTTAAATGTGAATTTTTTTGTGATTGTTCTTTATATTTATTCTTTATGTTATTTATTATTATTTTTATTATAGTAATAAAAAAGCAACAAATTTGAAAATAAATAATAAAAAAAAGTTGACTACTCTACGTGTGTGTTAAAAAAATTATTAAAATAATATATATGATGGGAGAGACTTTTTAAAAAAATAAATCATAAAAAGAAGCAAAAAGAAAATATATTAATGTTGAGGAGAAAAGTTTTTTAAAAAAAGAAGTATAAAAATACAAAATAAATGAGGAGAGAGAGTTCAGGTGGACCATCCATGGAAAAAAATAACTAAACCACCTTTTAATGTCAATAAGTGATGAGAGAGAGTGAAATGAGTAATTTCACTAATGATTCCTGTGATGATCATCATTGATGAGTGTGTTGATCGATGGATTGATTCCACAGATTGTAACTTGTAAGATAAATATGGAGACTTTATGGAATAATGAATATTTGAATGGCATTTCAGAAATAATGACAACTCAGCTTAATTCCTCCAATTAAGGTGGTGATGATGCTGCTTGCTTATTTGTTGCTTTAATTTCTCTGCATGAGACTGCATCAGTATTTAACCAAAATGGAAAGATCGATGCATTTAATATATCTTTAGACTAAAATCCTATTTTGGTCATTCACATATTACATTTTTCTCAATTTGGTCCTCCTTCAATTTTCTTTCTCAATTTGATCCTTTACAAACGTATTCATTGTTAAAGTTAGTCCCTTCATCCAATTTATAACAAAGTTAACAATGTGACACTATTAAATGACGATGGAAGGTAGGGGTGTTCAGCGGTCCGGGCCAACCCGCCAACCCGCAAAAACCAACCCAACCCGCAGGTTTGGGTTGGTTTGGTTTGGGCTGGCGGGTTGGTTTGGTTTGAAAATTCCTAGCCCGCAATGGTTTGGGTTGGGCTACGGGTTTCAAAATTCTGAGCCCGCTCAACCCAACCCAACCCGCCAACCCGCCACTTATGTATTTTTTATTTTTTTATTTTAATATATACATAAATAAATAATAATTAGCATAATACAAATGAATCTTGAGTTATCATTCCCCTTTAG